>QLTV01004426.1:4242971-4264089 GCA_003457575.1 Thermophis baileyi | reverse complement strand
CATAACATCCTTTTGTCAAGGGCAGCCAATTGCCTGAGCCAGTATCCAGAGTCCTGAAAACACATGCCTTATAATCAGCTGGTTACACTTGGGTCAAATAATTATTATCTATTAAATTTGTTTGCCACCCTTCTCGCCACAAGGCGACTCTGGATCGCTTACAACATTAAGCTCATGATTTGCCCAGAAGCTCATGCCCATCCTAGCCTGCTTTCTCCAATGAATTAAGACTGCGGCTGGGTTGATCCGCGGTAGAAAGTTACGTTTTTGCTAATCACGATCCTTGAGTAAACTCGTTGACTCGGTTCACACTTCCTGCAAATGCAAGATCAAAGCCAACTACATCAGAGGCTACCTTGTGGTGCAAAGCGCCACTTCGCTTCCCTTTAGGCAAGACCAAAGACAGACCGGTTTAACAAGGGATAAGAGCCCAGCCAAGGGACTGTGGCCTGGGTCGCAAAGGGCTCTCCGCGACCCTGAGATTGGAGAGGGCCGCTTTGGGTCGCAGCCTCCCGCTTCGTCCCCGCCACCAAGGTTCCTTCCTCGCCCGGCGGCGGCGCTTTGCTGCAGTCCCGGAACCTCGAATCAATAACCAGGCCGCGCGCCTCCATGCTGCCACCATTTCCATGGAAACCGCCTGAGCCACTTCTTATTGGAGGGCTCGCAAGAACCCGGGCCGTGCGCTCCTGGCTCGGCTGCGGCTTCTCGTTTCCAAGCCTGAGGAAAATTCGCTCCAGCCGGTTGGGAAGCCAAGGCGTCCCGTTGGCCCCGAAGCCGGTCCCCGGGGGGGGGGAGGGGCGACTGAGCATGAGGCAGCCGTCCGGTCGGACGAAACCTCCGTAGTCCGACAGCACACGGGAGAACGAGGAGGCGGTGTTGGCGGCGGCGGCGGAAAGGAGCGAGCGCCGCGGATGCGCGGAGCGAGCAGCCGAGAGAGCCCGCCGAGAAGTGCCGGCAAAAGGCGCCTGGGCGCCGAGGAGCCGCCGCCGGCGAGGGCATAAGCGGGCTGGAGACCTGGACCTTTTGTATAGCGGAACGCGAGGGACGCCGCCGCCGCCGCTGCCGCCGCCGCCGGCTCCTCCTCCTCCTCCTGCTGCCAAACCAGTGACAGCTCAGCAGGCGAAGGACGCGCGAGCCGAGCCCCTCTCGCCGAGGAGCCGCCGCCGCCGCCGCCGCCGCCAGGTCCTTCCACTCAGGCGGGGAAGCAGCTGCAGCAGCTCCGCTCTTTCCCTCAAACGCTGCCTTGGCTGGCGCTGGGATGCCAGCGCGGGTCCCCGAGTCCCGTGGCAGCGTCAGCCCGCGCGCCCCCAGCCCCGCCGGTCTCGCTGCGGTAACCGCTCCCGCCTCCTCCTCCGCCTCCTCCTCCTCCTCCTCCAAGCCGAGTCCGAAGGGAAGGTCGCCCCCGCTGCTCCGCGCCGAGAGATGAAGAGGCAGGGCTGGGGGAAGCCCGATGCGCAGCTCCTCCAGGATTGGGCGCGGAGCAAGACCGGCGACGGCGCAGCTGAGCGCGGAAGGCACATCGTCTTGGTGGGAGCTATGCCGGAAAGTGCCGGGAGTCCTGGCGGAGCCGAAGGGACCCAGACAGCCCTGGAGTTAGAAGTCCCGTCTCGGGGAAGCTCTCCGTGCTCGGAGCAAATGCCCGGGAGCGCTGAAGTGTATCCCGCCGAAGGATTAGAAGGCTGTCCGGGGGAGGCACCGGTGCAGGTAAGGAGGTGGGTCGTCTAGTATTGTGCTCCGTACGGGAAAGCAACGGTTGTGTGCGATTTCCCGAGGAAGATCTTCCATGTTCAGAGGCAGTCTATCCCTGAAAGTGTAGGAGGATGCCAGACTTGTGACATGTTGGTTGTCTTCAAATAGGAACCGGTAGGTTTGTTTCTGCCTGCGGAGTTTTCCTGCCTTCCTGCCTATCTGTGCAAGATAGTCCGGCTCCAGCTGATAGGTGGAAATGTCTTACAACATTAAAGGCTGATGGTGGCAGGTAATTTAGAGCATCTTTTGAGATGTATGAGATGCAAAAGTTCATTATTTTTTTAGAGCAGAGCGGATTAGTTCACTGATTGCCTCTCTATCTCTCAAGATAATTTATTTTAATTGCAAGTACTGAAGCCAAAAATAGGACCTGGAAGCCTTTGGATCTTACTAGGAGTAGGAGGCAAAGGATTGCTGTTGGTTGCTGCTGGAAACAGAATACTGAGGATGGAATAGATGGACCCTTTCGTCTGATCCTGTGTAGCTCCTCCTAGGTTGCTCTCACTTTACTCTGGATTTTCTGCCCTTGGTAACCAATGCAAAATTATAACCATCGTCTTTTTCATGGGAATTGGGGTGTCTTCTTGTTACAAATCTAGGAAGGAGGTGGCAAACCTTATAGGCAGACATTAAGGAGGGACCATATTTCCCACATGGCATACCAGCTGCAGCACCCTTGCCATTTAAAAACCCCATTGGAAGGACCTTCCAAAGGTAGAAGAAGCCCCTTTATTTTCTGGAGAAGCTAAAGCATGGCAAAGATGCAGCAGTGACCATTAACTATTATGGCTACATGCAGTTGACTTGTTCAGAAACGATGTACTTAATGGATGGGAAGCAGGAAGGAGAATCTGCCTTGATGCCTTGCTGGTAGACCTCCTTGCAAGCATCCAGAGGCTACACCTGGTTGGGTTTACTAATTTATTTATTAATCTTTATAGCTAGCACATTGTCCTTAGGATGGGGTAGGATACAATCCATAAAATAAGTGGGGTAAAACACAGCAATTACCTTACTAACATAATCAAGAGACACAGATGTTGACAAGAATCAACAGGGCATTACCAGACTGAGGTTATTAAGTTCCAAATGATAGAGTGAAAAGTCTTTACTTGTCATAGAAATGTAAGCAAACTGGCTATTAATCTGGTCTCCAAGAAGGGACATTTGTTCTGGGGTTACACAACAGAAGAGGTCCTTTTCTCTGCCCCCACTTTTCCTAACCTTGAGGTGCCAAGGAGGAACCACCCTGCAGGTCTTAATTTTCAGGCTTGCATATACTGGGACAGATTCTCCCTCTTAATAGTGGGTTCCTAAACTGTTTAGGGTTTTAAATGTCATTAAGAAAATGTTGAACATATGACCGGTAGCATGTAAACAGTCAGGGCAGTTTGCTTTGAACTGCTAGTATTATTCAACATGCTAAACCCAAAAGCCAGGTTAACAAAATGCAATTTTTCTGCATTTTCTCTGCTATACTCAAATAAATACATCACATTATGGTTTAATATAATGAATTGAATTCATTCAACGTGCTGAACCCCAATCTATAAGCCCCCCCCATTTTAGTCTAATTTTTGCAGACTCAGCTATTGAGAAACAAGGAGCTGGATCAGATGAAGAAAGAAACCTTTTGATCGGATGTAGCCAAGTTCCTCTTATATTCTTCTGTGCTAATCATATTTTGCTTTTATGTGCTCCACCAGCAGACTAGCCAGAAACACCTATGAATGATCCATTTTAAGTGAATGAGATTAGTAAAATGGATAGGGGTGTTTCCATCTACTGCTACCTTCTACATGCTGAAATGAAGATGTGGGAGGGTGCCTCAGCCCAACCCACCTCACAGGATTGTTGTTCTGGAGAAAAATAGACAGCAAATATGCTATGTAATCCACTGTGACTCCTAGAAGAAAGGGAGGATATAAATGCAAAACCTCCTTTGATATGTAGTGTTTGAATATATGTCTATGTTGTAAAGACTAGTAAATTTTGTAAGGTATATATGCAAATCTACCATCAAAAATGTTCTTTTTATTATCTCAGTTGTTTCAAAATACCCTTTAGTAAGCTGTTGCTACTATTACAGAAGGTATGTAGACGCATCAAAGCTTGGTGAAGAATGGCTAGATGAAATCAGGGCTTCTCCTTAGTCATTATGTTATCCCACTTATTGGCAAGGGTGGGTGGGGGTGGGAGCTATGTTTGCTTTAGGGTCACTGGAGAAAGAAGGGTGAATTTCAGAGTCCTAAATCAGATCTCCTGCTTGTCCTCCCTCCCCTTCTGAATCAGAAACCACAAAGCAAAACTCAACAGACCCAATGGATCTAAAGCAATTTGCACACATCTGTGCTTATACTGCCTACTTTTGGGAGTGGCTCTACTTCAGGGTCTCAGTTACAGGAAGAACTTTCTAAGCAGAAGCATCCTGGATTTAGCTCCAACCCTTATGTAAAAACGATGATCTGGATCCCCCCAAAAATGCAAGATGTTTTGCTATGTATGTGATTTGGACTGTTATGAGGAGAGCAAAAGCTATTTTTATATTCCCGAGAAGCTTACTGCATTGGATGCTGTTTAATGGGGGGAAATAGTCTGGATTCCCTGCAATTACAATGGTGACACACAAAAGAGGCGGGGCCCTTGAGTGATCCCTGCATTGGATCAAAGCACCCTGGTTTTTAATGAGCCCCTTACCCCTTGATTTTAATCTAGCTCCATGCTGTTCTATAAATCAAGGCATTTTTTAATTGCCGAGAATGCTTCCTTGGTCTTCTAGAAAGTGGTTGCATACTGAGAGTATCTATGCCAATTGGGTATAATTTCCTGATAGGATTTGAGTCCCCAACATGTTCAATTTTAGAAATCTAGCACAATGAAAAATCTGGGATAAATAAGGAGAATTTTACTTTAGATTCCTGAAATAGGGACTTTCTGACCTGTGTTATCATTCATGATTCCTTCAACATCTAGTACTTCACATTTTAGATCAAGTAACATGTTGCATGGTGCTTACCAATCGATCAAGCTGATACCCCACCCATCTCTCACACATACATGGGAAGCTGGCAGAGAGTTGATCTGGCAAGACCTGGGAAGCTGGCCTTTTTGGTCACTGTTCCTGCCCTCTGGAGCAACACCCCCACCCTCACCCTCAAAATCTGTATGGTCCTGAGCTGACTGACCATTAAAAAGGCCTTGATGACCTAGCAGTTCATGGGCCAGGATATTGTGGGAGCCAGTAATGTTAATGTTTATGTGAATTTTGATCCTGTGCTATAGAGTCTCCTATTTTGTGTTGGTGGGTGTGGGTGGGGGGGGGGGTGTTCTGTATTTTTTTTTAAAAATACTAGTAATTTTTTTTTTTTATGCTGTTAGCTACCTTTAGACTTATGGGCAGCCATAGTGATTGAATAAAATAAAATAAAATAAACATCTCTGGATTTCAGTTTTTCCTTATATCGTATACAGTATTCTGGCTTCAATGAGAGAGCAAAATTTGTTTCCAAGCTAAGAAGCCATCAGATACTTTTTTTTAGCAACCCAGGAGAAGAGAAGGAATGAATGAAAGAAAAAGATACGTAGTGGTGCTCGAGGGCAACAGAAACCCTGTTCTTACAGGTGCATCCTAGTCTCCCTTTGAACAGGTTTTAGAGAAGCTTCCTTTGAATTCATAGATGCTACAATGGGAGATGTTTCTGCAGTGAAAAGCTGCTCATTGGGGTTAGAGAACTGGATGCTAAAGGAGACGGTGGCATTGTGGCTGCATTCATGGGTGTGGGTCAGATCAACTTGCTTTGCATTTTGGTCTCTCAACTCTGCTTTTGAAAGGTCCAACTCTACAGATTAGAATGCTTCCCAACAGAGAGTTTTTTTAATTGCTTCTCTTGATATTTGCTGTTTTTAATTTATTGACTTATTTGAATCCCACCTTGATTATTTTTATAAATAACTCAAGGCAGCGAACACATCCAACATACCTGCCTCCTATTTTCCCCACCACCACAACAATTGGGCTAAAAGAGAGTGATTGGTTAAGGCCGCCCAGTTGGCTTTCATTGCTAAGATGGGATTTGAACTCACGGTCTTCCGCTTTCTAGTCTGGTGCCTTAACCACTAGACTTTTAGCGGTTAAACTTTAAACTTCCACCTTTATCAATTTTATAGTAACTTAAGCTGGTGAACATACATAATGCTCCTTCCTCCTCCTATTTTTCCCACAGCAACAATCCTGTGAGGTGGGTTGGGCTGAGAGAGTTTTGCTTTTTCCTCTTAAATACTTTATTTTGTGGTTAAAAAGAATAAAAAGGGGAAAAGTGGTGGGAAAATATGGAAGGATTGTAAATCCAAGGCATAACTTTTACTTTGAAGTTATGGCTTGATTTGTGCAATCTATGTGGCTAAGTTAAAATGTAATTTGTAGTTCAGTGTGTTATGGAGACCCAGTCATTGTGTTAGCATGTTGTGTGAACAGCCTGGGAGAATATGGCAAGATGATTGAGGCTATTTAGGGTTATTTACACAACATGCTTAAGCTGGATATTGAAGTCTCCCATTTTCTACATTTGAACAAACCACTGAGCCACAGAAGTTCCAAAGTAACTGAGTTTAACATTTTTAATGGATGGTGTTGCTGGGTGTTTATCTGTTCTGGTTCAAGTGTGACTTTGCCCACTCATGCATGCAAATATGTGCCACAAACAAAGGAAGGGTTTGAGCACTAGAACATAACTCAGGTTGCTGCAGTCAAGTCATTGGATGGACCAAATTGAACAGAGCATCTTGATCGTGGATCGGCTTTGATGGAGTGGTCCCATTATGTGAAAAACATGATGGGACAAGGCTTTCGTCCCCCTTCTTCCTAGGTCAGTTCAAAAAGAGACCAGGACAAAAGCTAGCTCAGATAAAATTTAAGCTTAATTAAAAAGATGTTTGCTCTGCACATGTTTACTGATTTTTCTTGTCAAAGTATGAATCATTGGCAATTTTGGGAGGGGTTATCAGGTTCATACCAAGCTTTGGGAGAAGCCCAGGTTGTGAACATGTGCTGTGTACCACTGTGCTTTAAAACTTAAGATATTTTTTTTATCCCGCCTTTATTGTTTTTATAAATAACTTAAGGTAGAAAACCAGAAGCATTTGAAATGTGGATTTTCAGGTGGCTGTTACGTATAAGTTGGGTTGACAAAATCAGAAATGAGGAGGTGGTAAGCTGCCTGGGAAAGCCAAGGGAAATAATCAAAACCATAAAAAAGTGAAAGGTAGGATATTTTGGACATATGATGGGACACCTGGAAAAATACGGCATACTTCACTTAATCCTCCAAGGAAAGATCGAAGGCAAACGAGGTCCAGGCAGAAGAAGAACATCATGGCTTCAAAATCTAAGGGATTGGTTTGGACAAAACTCAAAAGCACTTTTTTGTGCGGTTGTTGATAAAAATAGGATCGCCAATATGATTGTCAATGTCCGATGACGGATATAGCACAAGAAGAAGAAGAAGAAGAAGAAGGCGGAAAACGTATCTAATACTCTTTTCTCCTCCTATTTTCCCCACAACACCAACCCTGTGAGGTGGGTTGGGCTGACCCAAAGTCATCCAGGTGAGGTAAACCTAAAACAGCACTAGACCTCACCGGCTCACAGGTTTCTAGCCTGGTGCCTTCACCATGAGACCAAACTGGCTCTCTTAATTGTTTTCTGATGGAAGAAGGATGACCAACAGGAGTACTGAAAAAACTGAACAGTGAAATAGTAACTTCTTTTTAAGATGTTCCCTTTGCCTTTAGATGGGCCATTTTTGAATGTAGAGAATCTATTTTCAACTATGATGGGTAGGTATACAGCAAAGTTGAAGATGGTCAAATTATCTCTTTCTTCTTGGGATCAACCAGGTGGCTTTGGAAGTTCACAAGGAGTGGTTGAGAGCCATATTTTCTTCATATTAATTGCTCATCTTATATCTTTGCTGTTTAAGCTGTACTCAGTTCCTTGTGCTACAGAATGTGTATTGACTTGGCAGCAAGAGAGGCACCGCCAAAAATGGAGCAGTGTCACAGAATAACATCCATAGTTATAACAATGATCTTCCAGCATCCACCACTGTGCTAGATTCTGTGCTTCCACACTGGAATTACATAGCCACCTCCATGTCAAAGATGAACGGCAAAGCAATGTTGTCTTTAAACCTAAAGAATTATCTATATTAGGTAAAGCCAGAAAAAAAGCGTTGTTCCAATAACCAAATTAATCGTATGATGTGAGTGCCGCCTGCGTATTCAATATGATCTTATGCAATGAGGACAAAAGGAAGTTGAGCTTAATAGTTTCACTAATGAGATGTTCAGATACTTAATGACTACCTTGTTGATGATCTCAATAATAAAAAATAGTGAGTCAGCCTTTCAGAACAATCTATGGACATGAGTCCACCCCTGGAGCATTTGAACCAGTGTTTTTCAAC
This sequence comes from Thermophis baileyi, assembly GCA_003457575.1. Taxonomy (NCBI): domain Eukaryota; kingdom Metazoa; phylum Chordata; class Lepidosauria; order Squamata; family Dipsadidae; genus Thermophis; species Thermophis baileyi. Next base: position 4,255,876 of record QLTV01004426.1, on the reverse strand, counting down.
CTTAGCTTAAAGCTGCTGAAGTCGAGAAGCACCGGTTTAAACAGAGGTTCGATGGTCCTCTGGAGGAACGCAATGGTAATGGATTCCTGCCCTGGGTAAGAGGTTGTACTGGATGTCCTGTCCAAACTGATGTTTGATTATTCTATGATTCCAATAGGCTTACCTTCCCCAGTAAAAATCCAATATTGCTTGGAGTATGAGCAGTCAGTGCTGCAGAGAGAAAAACAATGAATGTTTCTCTTACAAAATATGTATTGAAACTAAACTCCCGTACATATCAGTTAGTATGGCCAGACCCTGACTGGGAATTACACATCTGGAAGCACGTGAGAGGCCCATTTGTTGCTTTCTCACTAACTTCTGTTTACTTGCTTTGGGGCAATGCCAGATCCCAAACCAGCAGAACTTTGGAACCGATCCAATAAGACTCTTCGTATGAGTAAATGTTATTGAACTATAGTCTCTCCTTAATATCATGACTCTGATGTTGATTTATGTAGAAGAGAGGAACTTAAAGTTCTTTAACGTGGGAGTGAGCCTGTGGTCCAACTCAATACTCATTGATATATTTCTACTCTTACAATATCTAATAATCTTTTTACAATATAGTATCATTTGATCAGTACAGCAATTTGTGATTATTGATTCCACAGATTGATACAGCACTGGACAATCTGTTTTCCCTCACATTTTCCCAGACATATATATTGGAGGCTGCATGCCAATAGTGAGGGATGATCCCAGCTCAATAGCAAAGGGGGAGATGAGATTGAAGACTCAGGAAAGGAGTTGCAGGATCCAATCTGGGTTGATCACTGGGACCAGAGGTTTTCTCTTCTGAGCTTTTGGAATTGTGCTAGAGCCCATCTTCACATATTTCTCTGTGGTCTTTGGGATGTTCTGCGTGTGATATTTATGTGGTGTGTAGCTTTTTAGATGTAGATTGGGGTGTTGATGGCTGACTATTAAGTGGTTGGCTGTTGTTTCCTTGTGCTGCCAAGCCCTTGCCTCCTAAGTACTTGATAAACTGGTGGTAAATCAGCACTCCTGTTGATTGACCAGGGGCCCATTTTTATTTATTATTTATTTATTTCATCAGGCATGTATTAGATAACAGATATAAGCAGGGGAGGGTTCCAACTTACCTCGCTGCCGGTTCGCTCCCTCCCGTGCCGCGTGGGTGCGCCTCATGGGCGTGTGCGTGCTTTGCGCACGTGTGCATGCGCAGTAACGAAAAATCTGGAAAAAAAAAGCCGAAAACAAGATGGCGACCGCATGCACAGTGCCGGAACTCGGCTTCTGCGCATGCTCAGAAGAAAAAAAAAATTCAAAAAAATTCAAAAAAAAAATAAATTAAAAAAAAAGATGGCGGCGCCCACGGACTGGCACAGACTGAACCGGATCGGTGACATCATCGTGACATCACCAGCAGGTCGCTACCAGTACAGGCGAACCGGTCCGAACCAGGAGGAACCCACCCCTGGATATAAGTATAAACATAATTATGAATACATGAAATGGATACAAATAAAAGGGAACATTAGGACAGGGACGGTAGGCACGCTAGTGCGCTTATGCTTCAATCACTTCCACGGCTGTTTTTATGCTTGCTTGTCCAACAATCTTAGCTGCTGCAAAATTGAATGTATGTCCTTGTTTATTTCAATGTGAGGCTACCAATAAGTTTGAGTCTCCTCATCTAACCTCTCGCTTGTGTTCTTGCAATCTGGTGGTTTGCTTCCTCCCCGTCTGTCCTACATAGTCACAAGAGAAATCTGGGGATCTGACAGATAACATTGGAAGTATCTCCCACCTCCATGCGATCTTTACAGTGCATAATTTGGCCTCTTATGGTAACCTTTGGCCACAAAACAGCCCAAAGCAAACAGAGAAGTTCCCTGAGGATGGGCCCCAGCACGAGTCTGAAAGCTCGGAAGACAAAACCTCTGGTCCCGTTGACTGACCCAAATTGGATCTTGCAACATTATCCTGGGACACGTATATTGGCCTTCCTTCCTCAGGAATGAAGAAATGCTTAGAGACATTTGCATATTGGTGAGGAGATGAAAAAAAAGGAAAGACTTGGGGAAATGTTTTAGAATCCCAGCTCCCAGGTGAGGAGTTAGACGGGGAGACCTCATGGAGCAGGTAGAGAAATCTTGTGGGTCCCAGGCTTATCTCAAGGAGCAGCAGCTCTCCATAAATCTGAAGTCAAGGGTGAAGGATTTACAATTCATCATCGTTTGCATCCTGCACAGATCCGCCATACGGTAAAGGAGGCTGCTCAGCTATGTGCCCCAGATTTGTAGTCTTAATATGTCAGCTTGATTCATTCTCTTTGGGATGTCACCACTTTCCAGAATCAAATGACCTATCCTCTCAGAGAAGCCAATTACTTCTCATTCTGTGAGATTCAACCTTGAATGCATAGCAGTCTTTTTAAAGCCCTTAGTCGATTTGAAGGGAACATTTGTTGTTCATACAAAAAGAATTCAAACAGACGGGTGGCTAAGGGAGGATCGAAAGTGCAACTGGCTGCCTTAAATGCACCACACTTTGTTGGAACGGCATGAATTTAATTATATCTGAGTTCGTCAAAGATTTTGCAAGGGGTAATTCCTGCTAGGCTGCAAAATGACAGTATTTGGTATGCAGCTGAATCACGGAGAGATTGCCTAGGGCAGAGGAGCACAACCCAGAGCCTGAGGGCTGCTTATGAACTCCAAGAAACTTATGTATACCTTTTACCCCACATGTATCCCTAACCTAGATGCTCCTTTTCTTTACTCACTCTATGCCTCCTACTGAAAGAATAAAAATCAGACCTGTCAAATGTTTGCACACAATGAATATTACAGTTCTGTTTGCACAACAAGCATAGACTGGCCATTGAATTAATTAATGCACTTTCATAATATATGGAATCATAACTTAATATGTTGGCTGGGCTTCCATAAGATGCTAAGCTATAAATTAAACTAGCTGATTAGTGACAAGCAAGCTTAGAGAATACACTTGCTAAGTCTTGATCTGACCTGGTTATTATTTATTTAGCGTATGGCATATCATACATGGACCAGCAGTACAAATTAACATTTCAACTAGATTATTAGAACCCAATAAAATACAAATGTCAAAAAGATCTATGTTCAAATACCAATGTCTAGGCCATCTAACCATTGGAGCGCAGCATTGTTTATATTAAAAAAAGTCAGATATATGCCCTCAGTTTACAGCTGGTCATAATGTGATCTACAGTTTGACGTGGCACCCAGCAATCACACTGAGGGGAGGTTGCTATGCCCCATTTATACAGAGAGTCTCAGCAGACACCATGTGAGATAGGAATCCTATTCAGATTGTCCATTGCTGACGTGGTAGTTCAAAGCTGGTGGGGTCCCAAAGATGCTTTTTCAACAGGCAACTGGACTTTGTGGTTTTTCTTTGAAGACGTTTCGCTTCAGCTCTGCTGAAGAAGCTTCTTGGATGAGAAGCGAAACATCTTCAAACAAAAACCAGATAGTCCAGTTGCCTCTTGAAAAAGCACCTTTGGGACAACCATCACCTGGATGACTGAGAATCTCCATAGACATTTTTGTGGGGGTCATTTATGTCTTCCTATAACTGGACATTCAGCGATCCGTTTAGCTTTCCATTGGGAATTGGTGTTAAAGTTCTTGGGCAGACGTTGTGCAAGTGCCAGTGGGGGCTTCCTGGATTTGAGTCTTCAGGCTGATAAGTGAGGAAGGTTGGCATGCACTGGTAGGAGTGACCTGGTAAAATGTGTTGTATGAATACATCCCACGGGTAAGAGTGGCGGTGCAACATTCCATTTAAGAGCTACCTCCTCTAAATTGGACAGCTGTCAATCTCCTTAACCTGCTTGCTGGGGCATTATAAGAGGTAAAGTCCTACATCCCTGCAGGCAACAGGCTGAGAAAATGTTGCTTCATTTATACTTCTAAAAATGAAGGGGAAACGCTGTTACTCTGAGTTTTCAAACATTTCACGCATACAGTACCTTGTGCTCAATCATGGACATGGGAATGGGATCTAGCGAAGTCAGTGTGGGGAATGGCTGTTGCTTTCTTCTAAAAGGCTGACATGAGGTTGCTATTTCTCAGGGAAAGACACCTGGCACATGCCTCAAAGGCTTGCTTTATATAACAGCAAAAGAAAGTTTAAAAATACGATTCTTCCACATTGGGGAGATCTATCACCCTTTACAGTATTAAGAAGAACGCTTCTAAGATTTTTTTATTTTGCCTTTGATTTTTATATCTGTTTTATTTACTGAGCCCTGCAGCTGTAAGACTGGGAAGGAAGGACAAAAAACTCCGTGGGAGTATATTTTGTAGAAGCCTGAAAGTTATTGCGTACCTTCAGTGCATCTGCCATCATCAGTGAAGGCTCAGAGGTGTGGAGACGCAGCTTAGATTAACTACTGTCGCTTTGGGAGAGAGCCAAAAGTTCCCAAATCCCCCTTTCCCTAAACAAACAGTCAGGGGGGGGCGGGAAAGCCAGAGGATGTTTGAATAATGTTTCTGAAAAAGGATTTGTCTATTACTCCAAAGACATGATAACCAGTTATAATATAATGATGTGGAAAATCAAGAGCAAAGGAGACACTATTTGCCAGAATTGGATTTTTCACTGCACAAGGCTTCTACTGAGAGATGATGAGGATGATCTATATGTATGAAAGCCTAGCTTGCATTCACACAACATCCTTGACCATGTTATTGGATCCACCCAATCTAATGGACCTACAGAATATATTCTGTCAACCATAGAATTGTAAGGGGCCATTTAAGCCCTCAAAGCCTACCTCTGCTGTGTACAGATTTCCAAATTAAAGCATCCTAGACAGATGGGCTGTTCAGCCTTTGCTTGGACACATTGTCTGAAAGGAGATCCACTATCTCTTTGGGTCATGGGCTCAGTTGACAAACTACTGTTGCTATTAGGAGCTTTGTCTAATATTAAGCTAGATCTCTATCTCTGCCACAATGACTTGTTCACGCAACCGGTCTAACCAGGTCAGTTAGAGACCCAGCAGATGTAAGACTGCCTAAATGTTGTTCAGAGTTAATTTTCTTTAGACTATTTTTGGCTTAGCCTTTTGTATTAATTCTTCCTGCTTCTTTGGTTTGTCATTCAATAGATTAGGGATAACCTGGTTAAAAATGTTGAAAGAAAGCGGCTTAGGATTCCATATCATAGGATATCATCATCATCATCATCATCATCATCATCATCATCATCATCATCATCATCATCTATATTTTCTTATTTGTTTTATTTCACACTTCTTAAGCACCCATCTCCATCAGAGAGGGGCTCATCTTTATCCTGTATAATGATTCTGGCAAGAAGCCTTGGATCAAATATTTTTTTTTATTCCGAACAAAAAATCCTTCCCAGGGAAGCTATCCTTACTACCTCCTATGAAGATTGTATCGCTTAGGAAGGGAAGAGCATCACACATTTCCTCATAGCAGTCAGTGGGAGCCATTCTCTAAAAGAGGAGAAAATCTACCAGCACCACATTGACATAGTGGTGTATGTTGTTATTTTCCCATGATAACTATTAAGAGCTTGGTTCCATTCTACACACCTTGTAAGCATAGCCCTCTCCATCCTAGTCCAATCAAGATGAATTGGTGTTCAAGCTTATAAATGTTGGGAGCTATTGTTAACACATCTAAACAAAAGTGGAATAGGAACATCTTCCTGGAATGTTTGGAATTAATGGGTGTTATTAGTAAAGAATGAGCTATTACTAGTAATATCCTCCCCCTTTCCTCCTTTTTCTGTGTTTTCTTTAACTCCTCCTTCTGCTTTACAGTATGGTGTGAGTTATCCTTGTCTTCTGCGTCAAAACCAAGTGCTTCTGACAGCCCTAGAGGAGTTGCAGATGCGCTGTGCCAGCCTGAAGAAGGAAAACAGTCTGCTGGTAAGGGGCATGCAAGAGCTGAATACACTGTACCCAAATGTTGTTTAGCCAAGCAGGATTGACCAGTCTATGGCTCTCTGGATGTTGTTGGGCTTCAAGTCCTACCAACTTTGGTCATTAGCAAAGGCTGATGGTGATGGAAATTGAAGTGCAACACTATCTGGAGATCTGTAATTGACAATTCTGAGTTACTGTACTGGGCAGTACAGCAAGGACATTTTTTTTTTTAATTTCGAAGATGTTCCTTCGCAATGACATTTGAGGGAATAAAAAAAAAGGGTGCTTGAAACTCTTAGTTCCAAATGATGCAGACCAATGCTTTCAGCACAGGGCTGAACAAACTGTTTTGGCACTTGAAATAGAATATCTAAGCCACGCTCCACTTCTGCTAATTAAAACAGGGTACTACTTAGCAAGCCTTTGTCCTGCCAAAGTTCCACTGAGTGAAAGAGCAAGATTTCCATAGCTTTATACTTGCAGTTAGAATTCCTTGCTGGCTGCTTGGTTGAGATCTTTCTCCCGTTTCTCCATCACTCTTAAAAACATTTTGAAAGTACCGTATTGCCTTAAGAGGCTGATGAAACTTGGATTGTAAGGAGCTGTCTTATCTTAAGAGAGGCTGTTGAGGCTGGAGGGCTGGACCCATCTGCTGATTGAAATGATGGGGAACCAGGCTACAAATTGTAGATGGGGCCAGGATGAAGAAATGGATGAGGCCAATGCAACAAGGACACTCTTTTTAAATTAATACAATTAATTAAGCAGTATTTTTGGAAGGGTTCTGCAGGCTGCTCCTAAGACTTAAGGTGAGCACATGAGGCCTTGGGGCCTCAGATTCTACACGCCTGCTCTATCTAATGCAAAATTCTCCAACCTGGTGCCCCTCCAGAGGTCTCTACTGCAACTGGGGAAGATGGCAGTTGCAATCCCGCTTATCTGGAGATCACCACAATGGACAAGGCTGAAGTTGTCAGCTTTGACTTGAACACTTTCTCCAAGATCTCAGACAATGAAAGAAGTCCTGCTCACAGAGAACTCTTCTCCAGTTTTTGTGCTTACTACTTTTTCAGGATTTTTTGTGACCCTTTGTGTACCAGTATGGGCTTTCTGAATCCACTGCTTTCTGTATGCAGGAATACATAATGTCATGCTCCATCCAACTCTCAGTCCATTGCAAGTGCATCCCACTTAGGTGTTTTCCAGTTGCAATTCAAAACTGCTGCTTTTTGACCTGAGAGACGTCTTAAGCCCTTCAGAGTAGACCGTCTCCACTGCTTTGTTCAGGTCTAGTAGCAGTTCCAGCTCTCATTGGCTGCAGTGCCTGACATGCCTCTTTTCCCTCCAGCGATTAGTTGCTACCCATTTCAAGCTAGGCTGTCAGAGTATAGTGTTCTCTGCTGGTCAGCTGTTCGTTTGTTTATTTTTAATAATCTTGCAGTTGATCCAAAATGACCTATTAAGTCAATGAACCATCCTCCACTCTAGAAGCTCATGCTCCATTCAACCTTTACATCATCTGTGTATCTCCTGGTGTTAACCCTTTCAGTTTCTGCTCAGGCTGGGTGAAGCATGCTACCTTGTTTTCCCATCCCCTACCCAGATGTATAGCCTCAAGAGCCATAGTGGCACAGTGGTTAGAATGCAGTATTGCAGGCTAATTCTGCTGACTGCTGGTTGCCAGCAGTTCGGCAGTTTGAGCCTCACTGGCTCAAGGTTGACTACGCCTTCCATCCTTCCGAGGTTGGTAAAATGAGGAGCCAGATTGTTGGGGGCAATAGACTGACTCTGTAAAACCGCTTAGAGAGGGCTGTAAAGCCCTGTGAAGCGGTATTTAAGTCTAAGTGCTATTGCTATTGCTCAGAAGATACCATAAAGAAAAAAAAAAGGGAAGGATCTCTATGAATATCAAAGGAGATAATGTGAGAAAATGATAGAGGGTGGTGGTGAAGAAATCCATGTATATAAATATCTGAGAAAACAAAGGCAGGATACAGGGACAATTGAGGAGAGAACAATCCCTAAAAGAAAAAGGCAGGCACTGGTAGGCAGAAGCAAGCCAGTAAGGCTTGACTTTCCTTCTTGGATGGGATGGACAAGAAGCATAGGAACGGCCAATCTGTTCTTATGGTGGCCATAGTCCAGATTGAGCATATGCCCAGCTCCTTGATCAACCAACGGCAATCTCAAGATACATTAAGAACTGCCTCATCCCAATTACATTGACCCATCCCACCTGGTCAAGGAATTTCAGCTGGCAGGATCTAGCAGGAGGGCCTTCTTTGCTGTTGCCCCCACTCTTTCGAACATCTTACCCTCAGAGGTGAAGTGAGCTCCCACCCTTCTGGCTTTCTGGAAGAGCATAAAGACCTGTCTCTGCCAATTAGCATGGGATAGCACTTAGACTTATATAGCACTTAGACTTATATACCGCTTCACAGTGCTTTACAGCCCTCTCTAAGCGGTTTACAGAGTTAGCATATTGCCCCCAACAATCTGGGTCCTCAGAAGGATGGAAGGCTGAGTCAACCTTGAGCCGGTGAGATTTGAACCGCCGAACTGCAGCTAGCAGTCAGCTGAAGTAGCCTGCAGTGCTGCACTCTAACCACTGCGCCACCTCGGCTCACTGAAGTAGCCTGCAGTGCTGCACTCTAACCACTGCTCCACCTCGGGATCTAAGATGTAACCCTGGGGATGGCTGATGGCTTGAGAATATTCCTCCTGCCTTGTCAACCTTTTAGCCTTCTGAATTTCACTTTTACCTTGTAGGTATTAACTTTGTTCTTAATTCTGTTTTTAATCTGTGCTTTTACTCGTATGTTTATGTTGTTTTATTATGTTGCTGTAAATGGCGCAGAGTCACTTAGGTAGGATAGGCAGTGTAGAAATTTTAAAAATAAATAAAAAAATCTGGAGTGGAATTTCTGAAGTTGCTTTAAGCTTAATAAACAGCTGGGAGATTTTAAATTTTAACCTAAAATGCATCATCCAAGCTGCTTTCTATCCAATTAGACTGCCTTCATCTCAGGTTATGACTCATGTTCTAACTTAAGCAATCATCGACGGACCATACCATACCTGGGGGAGAAAAAGGTGGTTATACTGCCCTCCTTGCTGAATGAACTTATTTTCCCAAAATGGATCCCTCTCCAAAAGTAAAACTGGGTCAAAAAGGCAGTTCAGATCTTTCTCTCTTATTTTTTTGTTTTCCAGCGTAAGACCTGCTTCCCAGAGACTCAGGAGAAGGTGAGGCATTTGAAGAGGAAGAATGCAGAGCTGGCGGTCATTGCAAAACGTCTGGAGGAGAGAGCCAGGAAGCTGCAAGAGGCCAACCTCAGAGTGGTAAGTGAGCAACCCTGGGTGGCAGACAAGCCCAGTCAAGCTCCCCATATTGTTAGGCTTGGCACTCAACAAAGGTGATCAAAGTCACAGTTTACTACAATCTTTTCGATATTAAAAAGCAAACTTTTTTCAAAAGCAATGAATACTTTTTCTTGACTATCAGAATTATGAAGCCCTACATTAAGTCTGTTATAACTAGCCTACAGAGACTGGAATTCTGATCTCTTGTTCAACTATGATAATTAATTACTGATTGATTTAGAGTTCTCATCTTTCACCCTCTTTCACCTTTCACCTTTCACATGCATATACCCACATATTCTTTGTAGTTTATTAATGGTTGTTCCTCAAATGTGTTGTCATTTTTGTATGGAAGAATCTGTAGGAATCATGCTTTGTTTGCAAGAAAATTCCAATTTAATCCCTGGTGTGGCCAAATGTGGTTAGGAAAATCCCAACCAGAAACCTTAGAGAAGAAATAAACTGTAACTCCCATCAACCTTAGTCAGTATGATCAATAGTAAGGCATGAAGGGAATTGCAGTCCATTGACACCTGGTAGACCTTACATTGCCTGCCCTTGCCTTAGAAATAGGTTTCTAGTCAAGTTAGATAGAATGGAGCCAGATAGACCAATGGTTTGTCTCTTAAGTCAGCTTATCTTCTTAGTCATTTATTTATTTGTCCCAAAGATTGGCTTGTTAGACAACTGTCAGTCTTTTCTTGCTGTAGGTGAATGCACCAATAAATGTGAAGAGCTCCTGTGCAGGACTGTGCAAAAGAGCGCTGGCACGCCAACGGGCCACAGATCTCCAAGAACAAGCCAATGCACTCCTGATGAAAGACAAACAGATCAATGCTCTGCAGAGGGAATGCCAAGAACTTCAAACTAAAATCATGGGTGGAAAGGTGAATGTTTACCACTGAATACACTCAGGCTGATGTTGTCCAGATGTGGTAAACCTCCATCCATTGTGAGTGAGCACTAGGATTTGGATCCAGGCCCATCTGGACCAGGATTATCACATTTTTCTGTCTCTGCTCCTACACTTCCAAGTGTGTCAGTACAGAAAAGTTGTCTGTTTATCATCATGCTCAGAAAAGCCACGTGGATTTTAGTTATTGTGACCAGAAAGCCATCTTCCATCAGGGCACTGGCTGAGTATCTCTGATATCAAAGGATTTCCATTTAATATTCTAACTTTTAAGGGAGATTTTTTCCCCCAGATAATGAATACTGCTACATCATTCTCTGAGGAAAGTAAACTTTCAGTTTGGGGAAAAACCTACTCAGAATTTTGGGATAAAGAAAAATATTGACTGCCAATAGGCAGTGCAGTTGCAGAGGGAAAGCTAAGTAGGAGGAACAATTAAGTGCCAGAACGGATAATTATGAATAAGTGTCCATAAGCCAAACAAAAGATTGGGAAACAAGGTTTGTAAGAACGACTGGAAGAAGATGCTGTTAACATGTAAAAGGTGGGGAAAATCTTATCAAGAACTAAAGGAAGTGGGACTTCATGCTCTGGACCAGCGTTTCTCAATCTTGACAACTTTAAGACAGTTGGAGTTCAACAGGCTGGCCGGGGGGGGACTTCTAGGAGTTGAAGTCCACCTGTCTTAAAGTTGTCAAGGAGAGATGTTTGAAAGTGAAGGAGAGGATGTAGGAACCTAAGAGGTAGGAAGATCAAAGAGAGAAAGTGAGGGCCAGGTCACTGGTTGGTTTGCATGAGCCAGCTTAACTGTATGCTGCAGGTTTTCACGCCTGTTAATTTTTCTTTTCAGACTACTAGAATGTTATGAAATGCGCTTGAAATCTGAAATATGCCCTTTTTCACTATTAATATTATTAGGGGTGCTGTGTTAATCAGTTAAATAACTCAGACTTCCCACTGCTGCCTTTCAGAGTTATTGGGCTTCAGCTCTCATAATCCCCAGCCAGCACAGTTAAAGGGAGCCGAAGTCTCACAATTCTGGAGGGCAACATCTTGGTGAAATCTGGATTAGATTTGTCATTGAAAAGGCATTTTTGGTTAATAACAGAGATTTATCAACATAGGTATTTTCTTTTGAAAAGCTTTTGTTCAAGTGCAGGCAACAAGTGTTATCTGAGAAGAGGGATTCTATCCTCTTATGTGGGAGGAAGATAAATCGCTGTTCTAAGATGTTGCCTGCAGACACAGTGGCATAGACATTTACCATCTAAGACGAAACAAACAGTAGTTGGTCATTTGCTGTGTAATATATATTCTCATATGCAAATATAAGCAGTTTTCGCTGGTTTTTAAGCCATCTAAGATTTATTTAATCTGGTAAGTGATCATTTTTGTTTTTTTCTAGGAAGGTCCTCCATGTCTGCCTCTTCTAGATTTCCAGCATTTACTCCGAGAATCTCAGAAGGAAGTGTTGCGGTTACAGAGACAGATTGCTCTGAAGAATTTTAAGGCAGCCCTGGAGCCCTGTGGCCAGGGATCAGGAGACATTTCTGTAGCTTTTGAAGTGGATTTGGGGCTCACCACGTCAGCCAGGACTACCTGCTCAAATGGTTTTTCTCCTACAAGGGTATCACAGCCATGGGAGGAACTGTGCATAGCAGTGGAGGAGACCAGCCAGGTAAATCCTTTGAACTCCTTCCAGTTTATAATCATGCATCTCGTCTACCTTTTAATTATCCACATGCTGGACAATCTAGAACAAAATCCACCATTCTTAGAATACCAGATTCCTAAGTCCATCTATGCTATCTAACATGGGATACGGGGTTTGCTGTTTTACTATTCCATTGGTCCGCTGAAGTTCTGAGAAAGTGAAGACATTCCACTGGAAGTGGGGCATATTTGAGAAAAAAACTGCAGGAGGAATGACAATGAAATATGTCATTCTCTTATGTAATGGTCTGCATTTCCTGTGTTTTTTTTTAATCTACTGCTTGTTTCATCCAGGTTGAAAGCAAAGAAAAAGAATCAAGTGAAGCTTAAAAGCATTGCCATAAACATTATATTTATTTATAACCCTTTATTCCACTGTTCAGCTAAAAAGACCTCCAGTGTGGCTTACATATATTAGCGAGGAGATCCTAAAAATATGACATATACCTTCTGTATTCGGAGAACATGCCTAACCAGCTACAGAATTATCCTATTCTTCTGGGTGCTCACAATCTAGTGAACTGGGTTCACACAATGCTTTGGACCATTAAAAAAAAACACTACTCAGTAGTTTAGTTTGTTGTACAGATGTAGCTGCCAGGCTTTTATCTGATTAGGTTAAATACGCTGAGTGAACACAGACCAACAAAGGGAATGGGGAGAAGTCAAGCATAGGTACAAGTTCTTAAAATGAACAACTGTTATCATGCCTACTTGGAATGAAAAGAGATCAGGCAACATGATGGAATGCCCACCATGTAGATAACCTTCTGGAGAGCCAAAGGTTCTTTGCAGTTTCTAACAGGGGTGAAGAGCAACCAGCATCTTCAGCATCAAGAGGGCGGTGGGAGTATCAAGAGGGCGGTTGGAGTGCAACATAAGCCTCACCTCTTTTGTACATGTGTCAATATCACATGCATGCCCCATCCATCATTGCTGATTCTGATTCTGCCCCCCCCCCGC
>QLTV01004426.1:4218705-4242867 GCA_003457575.1 Thermophis baileyi | reverse complement strand
CCCCCCCCCCCGCCCCAGCAGATGCTGCTGGGAATAGCCCTACATCTCTCTTGTTCCTCTATTCCTTATCCAGAGCAGCTTAAAAATGGGTCCTCAAAATGCTGCTGAAGGAGGAGGAAGAGGAGCCAGCAGTGCAGCTTCAGGCCTGGGTGGAGCTGAGCTATTTGCACAAAGAAGAGAACTGAGCTCTCCCTGGGTGTATTAGACATCATTTGTTTACTAATACGTCTTTTGCAGACTTCCTGAGCAAATGATGTTACTTCATATCTACATAAGCACTCTGTTCAGATAATGTGGGGTAGAGAACAAGGGGAAATGGGCTAAAAAGGCTGAAATGAACAAAAACTGCAGATAATTTCTTCTGATTTTGACTTTGTAGCATCACCCATAAGTGTTTTTTTTTTAAATAGACTTTATAGCACTGCTAAGAGTGCTTGAGTTTCTATGGAAAGCATACAGGACAACCCCCAACATCGTTTGGGACTGAAGAAGAGCTTCAAGGAAAGGGAAGTGGCACGAGATGACAGATGAGATTTATATCTTGATCAGACCTGGTAGTGCTTGGAGGATCAAAGGCTAAGGCTGTGGGGTGTACTGGGAAGTGGGGAAAATGTCCCAGAAGAAGTGTGGCAAATCATGCACTGTTGCCAAGGGAACTACACGGATGTGAATATGTCACCAGAGTTGAGCTGAACTCAAGAGAGTTTTTATTTTAGCATGTGGCCAGGATTGTTGGGAGATAAACTTTTTGATTCCAGTAACAGGCTCAGCAATTTGAGCCTGTCTCTCATGCGCTGCTGCATTTCTCTCATCACTAGACCATATTGTTGCCTCTTTCCCCTGCCCTATTGACCCATTAAATTATAGTGCCAATAGGTATAATACTCTGATTGACAGCTGCACCAGATCAGGAATTCCCGACTTAATCTCACCCCAGCTATAAATACTTAGGTACAGCAATGGTGACTTACTGTTCTCTTCTTTCTTCCTGTTCTCTATTCCTTACATGCAAACGAACAAACAAAGATACAAACATACTTTTATCACACTTGAACCTTCCTTGAAAATGTTGACTGAATGGAGAACGGGGGAGATTTGGAACTGCACCGTGTTTGCACCTCTTCCGGATCCTAGTTCAGATCCTGGAGGTTTGGGTGGTCAAGTCTGGGAGTTCCCACTATGCACTGAAGGGTTCCTTCCTCTGGCCGCAGCTTGGAGCTTTTCCCTGCCCCGTGCCGAGCTGCGGATATCCCTCCCTCTTCCGGACGGCAAAGTGGTTCAGCCCACCGGACAATCCACCGGGCTGGAGCAGTGCCGGCGCGGAGCTGTCCCTGGTGCTGAAGCGGAAGGCGCAGCGGGCGGATAGGAAAGCGCCGGCCAGACGGGTTTTGTACAGGCCGCGTCGCCTTTGGGGTGGCAAAGGGTGGAGACAAGTTCGGCTGAAAAGAGGATCGGGAAGTTGAACCAGCTTTCCTGACGTTGCATTGGTGAGAAATCTAATGTTGTGTTGTCTGCTTTGAGGAGAGGGGCTCCATATCCATAAATTTAGCCAAGAGGGGTAGGTTTTAGTCCCCTGTTGAGTGCATTACAAAGTATTCCTGAATATGTATGCAATTCTTGTTCCTTAAGAGTGTAAATCATCTTAGGAAGCTGGAGATTGGAGAGAGCATATTTCAGGAACATTATCTCCAAATAATGTAAAGATGGTGGAGTAAAAATCTTCATCTGAGAAGCTTGTTAATAAGGGCTTTGGCTTCTTTTTCTATCAGTTCCCTAACAGAGCCTGATTTTTTTTTATTTTTTTTTTAGTATTTTTTTTTTCTAGAACAGAGAAGTGGCCAATCTATCTCACTTTGTAGGCAGTTCCCAGGGCAGTTCCTGAAACCTCCAGCTGAAACCATCCTGCATTTCTGGACAGTGAAAGGTGGATTTTGAAGAACCATTTCAATCCAAAGTAGAAATACTGGCCCAGATCTTGTTTCACACAATGCAGTTTCCATTTGCTCATTCAGTGTTACAGTGGAAAGAGCCACCCCCTGATCAGAACATAAACCTTCCATCTATTCAGGAGCTTCTATGATTTGCTTGTTGTTTAATTTTTTAAAAAAAGCATATATCAAATTTAAAGACCATCCAACTCACAGAGCTACTCAGAATGTCTCAATTCCAGGAAAATAGAACTGTTGCAACTCGGGATGAGACAGCTTCCTTGATGACAGAGTAGGATTTTAATCAACAGAAACATATAATATTAGACAAATTTTCCTCCCACAGTTTTTCAGGTACTGCCAGATTAGTAAGGATTACAATTATAAACATTAATGTATACTTAGAACAGAACAGCCCCACACCCAGCTATTTTAGACTATATTTTCTATAATCCCCAGTTAGCACTAGCTTTGATTTTCCTGACTGGGGATGATAGGGGATGAATCCCGCTACTGAAAAGGTGCTAGGATAGGAAAAAGAATCTTAAAATCTCTGAATCTTCTTGCTCATTAATCATGATTCACAGATTGAAGCTGAGAAGTGATATTCTGGGTTTACTATCAGAGTTTCCTGACATTAGTGGTTTGGGTGTTGATTGAAGTCAAGCCCTTGAGACACCTAAATATAGTGGTACTTTAGCTTTTATCTGGTTTTAATAAAAAGTAATGATTAATGTATAGAGAGGGAGCTTAGATTGTTAATTCATATTATCAATTTTTGATTTTTCAGAATTGGAATTATATATATCTCCCAATTCTGAAAAGTAAATTATGTGTGGGTTTGGACGTGCACACACTTCCATTCAATTGTGTCCACTTCTTGGAGATTGACTGGACAAGTCCCTGCAGTTTTCTTGGCAAGTTTTTCAAAAGTGGCTTGCCATTGCTTCCTTTCTAGGGCTGAGAGAAAGTGACTGGCCCAAGGTCACCCAGCTGTCTTTGTGCCTAAGGTGGGTGTAGAACTCCAGGTCGCCCGGTTTCTATATATCTTCTTTGAGAGAGATGGGATATTCAGAAATATGATTGATAGATATACAAACAAATAAGAAATAGATGCATAGCCTTGAGACCAGATTATTTGAAGGGGAATGTTGTGGGTCCCCTCTACTAAGGGGGTACATCTGGCAGGACCCAGAAGAACGGCCTTCTCCATTGGTGGTTTCTTCCCCTTGGAACATTATCTCCATGGAGATTAGATTGGCTCCCACTTTGACACTTTTTCACAAGGCCCTGAAGACCTAGTTTTGCCAATGGACCTGGGAAACCCTAAGTGGAATGGAGTCCATAAAGTGGACTTATCTGATTGATTGGTATTGCTGGGGTGGGGTGGGGGTGTGGAGGATTATTGCTGCATATTGAGTTTTTATTTTTATAAACCTCCCAGAGTCACTGAGAGTGAGTGGGCAACCATATACATTTTCTTAAATAAATAATTAAAATAAATAATTAGAATAATGTTATATGACATCCAAAGGCGTGGGATGATAATATATTTATTTTTATTTAATTTTAATATAAATTTATTGTTTATACAAGGAGAAGGAGTGGCATTGCCTGGGGGCGGAGTTAAGAGGAATCAACCTAGATGCATTACGTTCTCACAAGTGGTCTAAGTTCAACCACTTTTGAATTCCGTTAACTCTCATCTAGCACCCAATTAGTACTGACTGTTGAACAGATTCTTGTGTATAAACAAGAAGAATACATCAGCTTAACTGGAACCTAACGTGGTCCTGATTCTTCACACCTGACAGACATGAAATTTGAACCTGGACCTACTGATTACTAACTAGTCCCTTGTATGTAAAAATATAAGGAGTTCTTTATTAGATGCCATTTACAAGCTGAATCCACTCATCCCATAAGCAGTTGTGATGGAAGGTGGACACCCAGGAGGGATGGGATACATTCCAAAGAAGTAAGAGAACTCAGTCTGGATGTTACGTGTGAGAGTAAAAGGGTGAAGACAGCCCTTCCTTGGTAGTTTACAGAGTATATTGTAGTTGCAGATAGTAGAGTCCACAGTCTGGCAAGATTTTTGTCTATAGATGTGAAAACAGTAAAGAACTCAGCTGGGAAGAATCTCTACTTTGTGATTCTTGGTTTTGGCCTGAGAGCAGTGCTGTGTTCTGATTATACGTTATGCCTAAACAAATCATATGATGGTTTAATGTGATAGCCTGGCCCCCATAATTTGCACAGATAAATAGCCTGGTTCCCATGGTGTGCTGAATAACAAAGCCACCAAACTTTATTTTAGCCTGGTCTAGCTTTTGTGTGAATTCAGCCATACCGAAGTCCACATTCCTGCCTAACCTCAGAGGTGACATCCTACACCCAGAGCAGTTCACAGCAGCAAACAGATTTTCAGGACAGAAACTTGATCTTAAGACTGGGTGTTGTAAACTGCCCAGTGTTGTAAACCATCCAGAGTCGCTTAGGTAAGATGGGCAGTGTAGAAATTCAATAAATTAATAAATTTAGTCAACTTGCTAACTCCTATCAGTAAAGAAAGACTGTGGATCACAAAATGAATAGGGCCATTTGCCCTTCCATTTGGCTGAAATTTGTCTCTTTTGCAGTCAGAGACGGGAGTGTTTCCTTTCGGGAGAGTGCAAAGAAGAGAAGAAACATTGATTTCTGCCCCTGAAGTCAAAAAGCACGTGAAGCATTTGGTGAGTTTTTGTTTTTTTTAAATAATCTTTATCACAGCATATGACAACATCTAGCACAGCTAAGGAGGGTGCCCTAGTTAGTCCTTGGATGGGACATTAACAGGAAATTCTAGAACTATTCACTAGACTGGGGTGCTGCATTAAATTTCCAAAAAACAATGGCAAAAATTATTTTATGATCTGTACACATCTTTAGGGAGTCTTGATCTTTACCTTGTGGAAACATTATCCTCAAAAGTAACTATACAACGTGTTTAGTGACCATTCAAAGTTACAATGGCACTGAAAAAAGTGACTTATAACCATTTTTCACACTTACAGCATCCCCACAATCATGTGATCAAAATTCGGATGCTTGGCATCTGACTCATATTTATGACAGTTGCAGTGTCCCAGGGTCATGTGATCACCTTTTGAGACCTTCTGACGAGCAAAGTCAATGGGGAAGCCAGATTCACTTAACAACCACGTTAGTAACTTAACAACTGCAGTGATTTACTTAACAAATGTGGCAGGAAAGGTCGTAAAACGGGACAAAATTCACTTAACAAATGTCTCACTTAGCAACAGAAATCTTGGGCTTAATTATGGTCATAAGTCGAGGACTACCTGTATGCTTTTGCAACATAGTTCTGGAAAAGAAGACCTGAAAGTGCCAAGCTGCTAAATCTAGGCCACTTGAGGCTTCAGCATCCTTAAAAATTATGCCGTCTCTTTTGAAATACTGTAGGTAAAGTTTGTTTGGTCATTTGCCTTTCAGTTTGATTGTCTGCTTTCCTCTTCTGATAGGACTCTGAGCTCACAAAGAAGAGGAAGCAATGTGAACATCTGGAGCATGAAGTAAAGAAGAAGCACAAGAGATGTGCAGAGCTTGTAAGTGAGTCCCCACCCCCACTGTTGGCATTGTGCTGCTTGCTTGCCTGCCTGCAGACTCCTAGAGCTACTTTCAACAGACAGAAGAGGGATGCCTACAAACTCCCTAGAAACGGAAGGTTCAATAGCAATAACTGGCTAATAATAGCAAATCACTGATGCAAGTAATACAACAAGAACAAGGGATTACAAAGAGCGGCAATAGTTGATACAAAGGCTAGCAATTCCCCCCCCCCCCCAAAGTTATACATTAAGAACAGTATCTGCTGGGTGTGGAGGGGAAATCCAAAAACTCAAGATGGTAACTGTGATTGTGTGATTGATGCCCTGCCTCTTTTTTTTACACGTATTGTGATATTTTTTTTTATAAAAAAATGGGGTTTTTATTGCATAGCCAGACCCATCATTTTGCCTTTAAAAAAAACATACTTATACACCATGGATGTGCCATTAAGAAATCGAGCATTGGTAATGTTTGATTTTTTTGTTCAGAAAAAAATGAATTTCTTTATCTACATACATGTTAAACATGTCATTGGATCCTTCAGTGAGAAAGCTTTCTGTTACTTACAGACTCTTCTGCAGGTTTTTAAAGTCCTAAACCAACATTAAGGTGAAATGTTTAGACTGGAATGAAATATCTTCATTGCTGTTGGAATTGACATGGAAGTGAGCTTTCTCAGAATGAGTTTTATGCTGAGTTTTATGCCTAAATCCAAGAGTGCAGAAAGGACAGCCTGGGGAATCATATAGTACCTATCAGGACTCTTATGTCATGACCAGAATACTTTGAGTCAATGGAGCTAAGTTTTTCCCCCTTTCAGTATTTCTGGAATTTGAGGAAGATTTTACCAGGGGTGGGTTCCTCCCGGTTTGGACCGGATCGCCCGAACCGGTAGCGACCCGCTGGTGATGTCACTGAAGTGGATCGGCCGGTGCCGGTCCGTGGGCGCCACCATCTTTTTTTGTGATTTTTTTTGCGAATTCTTTTACTGTTTGGAAGGTTTTTTCCTCTTCTGCTGCTTGAAAAAGGGCCCTCCCGCCCGCCCGCCTGCCTCCGGGTTTATACTGACCTTTATTCCTTCGCCCGAAGCACGGCTGATCAGCTCCTCAGCTGTGTTTCAGGCTGATTGCAGCTACTGAGCATGTGCGGAAGCAAAATTGCGCGAGGGAACATCGTGATGCGAACCGGTGGGGAAGGTAAGTGGAACCCACCCCTGGATTTTACAGAGTACAGTTGGTATTTTAAGCTTTGCAGGTGCTTATAGTACTCATTTCACTGTTTTAAAACTCCCAAACCTAATTTTAAAAGGCTCTTAAGTTCTGTGTTGCATAGATACTTTCAGAAGCTAATATTTCATCTAGCTTTCCCCCAAAATGTCCCTATTAAAAATGTTTTATTGGAAGTAAATAGCTTCCCTGTATGTATCATAATTTTAAATTGATTCATACAGGAGGCAATGCTATACTGTGATAAGAATTACCTAAGTGACATCCATGGGTGTGTATATGGTAAAGCTTGCAAGATGATTGTGGCTACATATTCTTTTGTGCACACAATGATCTATTTCATACTTCCTTTGTGCATATATGTGCAAAGTGGGTAGAGCTTCAATCATGGCATTGCACCTGCCATCTTGCAGATTTAGACATGGCCCCATAATGCCCATGGTTTAGCTCGTTATTTAAACCCAGAATATTGGTTAAGTTGTGGGTTAGGGTTAGGGTTAGGGTTAGGGTTAGGGTTAGGGTTAGGGTTAGGGTCCCGGTCCCTTAATCACATTTTAAAAGCATGCATTCCAAATCTGGATTAATGACTGGCTGAACAAAGTCATTTCTTCTTCAGAGAAATGACACAGGATGCAAAACTAGCCACAGAGTAGAATCTCACACACTTTTTCCCATCTTCCTCTATGTAAATCTGTTTCTGCATGATTGTGTGCAAGTTTTTTTCAAGACAAAGGATTGGAGAGAAACACTGCCAGTGAATGGTATCCAATTTAATTTGTAAGACACCCAGAGTCACCTTGTAGGGAGATGGGCAGCATAGAAATTGAATGAATGAATGAATGAATGAATGAATGAATGAATGAATGAATGAATGAATGAATGAATGAATGATGAGACATTATGTGCCTATTTTTTTATTTAGTAGGAGAAAAAACACAGAGAGGCAATGACAAATGTTGTGAAATAAACTGCAGTCAAAGTCAAACCTTAACCATTGTGCATTATTATCCACAGGATTTATCAGGAAAGGAATCTTGAGTTCTCAAATGGCATCCTTCTTCTTTCCAACAGCTTTTGCTAGGTAGCAACATGGAGCTTCTAGCAGGAGGAACAGCTGTTGATAATTTCAACAATCTTTTCCATTATTTTTTTTCTCAAAATGCTTTTTTATATATATCATGTTTTCATATTTTCGTATGTAGCCTGCACAAATATTATTCAGAAACTGCATTTTCTTTGCCTCAGAGCTGCATATTTATACCAGGTTGCACTTTTCTAAAAAGTCCTTTCTGAACCCCTGAACACATTTGTCATAGTGGGGAGAGATTCCTTTATTCACAGAAAATCCATGCTTGCTTTTTCCCCACGCAGGAGATCGAACTGCAGGAAGTGCGGAGTGATAATGCCCGGCTCTCTGAGGAGAACGCCGTGTTACAGGGGCAAGTCGAGTGGACAGAGAAGGTAATCATGAGATCTTCTTTTATACCCCCCCCATCTAAAGTTGTGTAAGTTGGTGATTGTAGATCATGGCTTTAGTGTCCCCAAGGAGGTCTTCCTAGGGGATAAATATTACTTCCTTGTAAACCAAGTTCATTCATCTTTCTGGTGTGTTGGCTACGGAAGTTGGACTATCAATACACAAATACATACATTTCTGTAGAAAGACCCAACACCAGTTATGATCATGCTTACAGTTCCATCAAATTAATTTTGTATGGAATAAATTAATCAGACCCTAAAGCAGGAGGGATTGTAATAGCAATAGCAATAGCACTTAGACTTATATACCGCTTCACAGTGCTTTACAGCCCTCTCTAATGCTCCTTGTGTCAGAGAGAGCTTCTCCTTCTCCTTCTCCTTCTCCTTCTCCTCCTCCTCCTCCTCCTCCTCCTCCTCCTCCTCCTCCTCCTCCTCCTTCTTCTTCCTCCTCCTCCTCCTCCTCCTCCTCCTCCTCCTCTCCTCCTCCTCCTCCTCCTCCTCCTCCTCCTCCTCCTCCTCCTCCTCCTGTTAACCAACTGTAGCTCCTATTGCAGGTTGAATCTGAAAATGCTGACTTAAGGCTGCAGGTTTCTGTAGTGACCGAGGAACGGGATTCGGCTCTTCAGAAAACCCAGGAACTCCAGGACAGGCTGGAGAGTCTTGGGCAGGCACTCAAGGTTTGTAGGAAACGGCTGTCCCAGAGCAGCTACCTTCTATTGATATCCTTCATTTTGGAAAATTGACCAGCAGAAATGGCAAATTTGGAATCAGGTTGTAATAGACTCCCAGGTTTTCTGATTAAAAGTTGATTTTGAGGATGTGGATAAACGCAAATGTCACTTCTTTATTTGTGTTATTCATACTCCTATGATGAATCAAGAGCTTGGCATCAGGAACTGGCATCAACCTGAGACAATTTATAAAATAATTAAAGACGATCTTAGGAATGCTTGACAGACTGTCCATTTTATGCACAGGCTGAGCAAAGCACTCAGGTGGTGATCAGCACTATTTTCTGTTAAATGCTAATGAAATCCAATAATTAAGACAGTGAGCTACAAGTTAGAAATAATTCTCCAGTTAAGGCAATGGTAAAGATGCTCTTAACTGATGCTTAGCTCCTGGGGACTATAATATGCAATCATATTGTTCCTTGACAACAGGTTTAAGAAACAGAAAAACCACAAATGGTCCAGAACTATCTGCAGCTCCAAAAACTTTGGGGTAACTACTAGCATGGCAAGGAGAAAATTGTGCTATCACTTATATTTAAATGCACATTTAATCAAATCAAATGAATATTTTGACCCTCTTCTGCCATTTTTTTCCTTTTAGACATAGCCTATCCGTAGAAGCATAGAAGGAAGCATCATTATGGACCTTGTTGATATTATTGATCAGAAGTTAACATCAACTAGGTTCTGTGAATGTCCTGATTTGCATAGCTCAGGATGAAAAAAATGGTCTGGGAAAGAATCACTCAACTTCCTTATGTTGAGAATCTATTTACTTGTTAAAAAAATGAATCACCTGCCCCAATGGACTCTTCCTGGTCTTCTTATTTTCCAGCACATGAGAGATGTTGCAGAACGAAGGCAGCAGCTGGAACATCAGCACGAGAAGGCCTTGCAGGCCTTGCAGAAGAAAAAAGATGAAGTTCGACAGCTGCAGCAGGTGACTTCTGTCAAAAGGAGGCTTCTTTCTTCCAGGTTTATTCACCCACAAGCCTGATTCTTTCATCAGCCGAAGTCTCACGTATGAACGTGTAAACAGACCCCATTGGCAAGAACTGGCTTGCTTCGGAGGTTAAGGAAAAATTCTAATGGTGGTGTTTGTTCTCTGATGGCTCATTCAGCCCATAGTAATGCCTGGTGCTGCATTGTGAGCAGATGCAATCTGCTGAAGGATGGGGGAAACACCATTGGGCAAGGTGAAATTGCTCATGCTTTCGTCAACAAACAATTTGATTGTTTGATACTTAACACATCTTATTTATCATTCATTCATTTATTCAATCTGTCCCCATCTCCGTTAGCAGGATGGTCAACATCCTGCGAATTGAGTTGGGGTTTAGTAGTGGTTTAATGAAAAGAAGGACTAGGGGTGACAAGATAGCAGTGTTCCAATATCTGAGAGGTTGCCATAAAGAAAAGGTAAGTCAGCCTATTCTCCAAAGCACCTGGAGGTAGGACAAGAAGCAATGAATGGAACCTAATCAAGGAGAGAACCAACCTAGAACTAGGGAGAAATTTCCTGACAGTGAGAACAATTCATCAGTGGAGTTGTAGGTGCTCCAATACTGGAGGTTTTTAAGAAGAGATTGGACAACCATTTGTTTGAAATACTATAGCGTTTCCTGCCAGAGCAGGGGATTGGACTAGAAGACCTCCAAGGTCCCTTCCAACTCTTTGGTTCTATTAAACAGTCTGCAAATGACATACAATTGTATAATAAAATAACTGTAGAAAGAAAAAGTAAAATTTAAAAGTGCATCAATGAATACAAAACCATCTTCCATTCACTGGCATCACTCAATTGCGGTAAGCCTTCTGAAAATCTAATAGAATCCAGATGGGCCATAATGTGGAGGCCAACTCAGTATCAACTGGGGGGCTGTTCCATAATTGGAGTGCAAAGGTGGCAAGTACCCCCACTTCCTCTCGCCTTGTAGCATTTGTCAACCCAAGTAGTGTCTCCCTGGACTAAATTCCACATATACAGAATACCGAGATATTGTTGGCCATGCAAAGCATTTTTTAAAAGAATAGACCAAATTTACCCATTACAATATAGCTTGATTATGGTTTACATTATTATGTGTATTCACCTGTTATAAACCATGGCTTAACATAAACCTAATCAGTACACCAAATGCAAATACGTAATGGCTAGGCAGAATTTATAAATTCAGTCAAGTCTACAAGCAAATCACCCACTTCTGTGTCAATGAAGATAAATATTCCTGGGATAGCCAGCCCTCTTAACCTTTCTTTTCTCTTGGATTTAGGCTCAGGCTGAAGCTAGGAAAGAACACGAAGGAGCAGTGCAGCTTTTAGAGGTAAGGAGAGGAGAAAATAAAAGAAGGGGAGGTAAAAACCAAGAAAAAAAAACCCATTTAAGATACAGTAAGATATACTGTAATTTAGTTTATTTAAAATACAGAAGAAATTTTCACATCGAATACTGCCAGCTCTATGTGGAGCATGTGCTTGTCTTTAGAGAAGAAGACCCAATTAAATTTGTCACCGTGGAAAATACTAAGAGATTTCCCATTGCAGTTCATTGGTTCGAAGGCAATGTCTCATCCGGTAATGGGCTGTGAGAATAACCTTGGAAGACAGGAGAAAGAGGGTCTGAGATATCTCTTATCTGAGTGTTGCCCTGGCTACAGCTCTTTCTCCTGTCTCCCAAGGTTAATCTCACAATCCATTACACTTCCAGATGTGGGTTTTCGATTGATTTGTCCAGCCCTGCAATCAATCACCGGATTTGTACTTAAGGAAGATGGTGATGTGCAGTTAACAACTTTTTTTCCCCTGCTGTTTCTTATCTTGTCAGAATTCCTTGGATTCTATGCAGGTACTAATGGTTTCAGATGTGCCGAAAATGTCCTGTTTTTCCCTCTTTCCTCCAACAAATCTTGATTGTTTCAGCGGCGTTTGGAAAAGAGAAATACTATGTTTTATATGTATTATGGAGAACAGGCAATGAAAGAATTGGAGACAAATTGAAATGTATTTGAGAAGCAATAATGTATATTTCTCATTTCCAAACTTGCATATAATTGTTGCATCTGTATTAGCCCAGCAGAACAAGAGCAAGGTTTCAATTGTACAAGGCTGTTCTTTCTGATGACTGTCAGAGGAAGGGAAGAAATGTCCAAGCAGTAATGTAAATTTGACACTCTTAATGTGTCCTTCACTCCAGATAGTCGTTGACGTATAACCGCAATTGAGGCCAGAATTTCCATTGCTAAGCAAGGCAGTGGTTTAGTGAGTTGCGCCCGATTTTATGACCTTTTCTGCCACAGTTATCAAATAAATTACTGCAGTTCTTAAGTGAATCATGTGGTTCTTAAGCAAATCCCACTTCCCCCACTCACTTTGCTTGTTGGTGGATTACATGACCCTAGAGCACTACAATCATCATAAATACATGCCGGTGGCAAGTGCCCAAATTTGGGGAGTTGAACTCAAGTCACCCATTCCCACTCAATACACTAATCAAACCTGACTATAAATTGCTGATTCTCCATACCTTACTCTTCTTTGTTACTGGGCTATCATCTTTCCATCCTAAGTGTTAAGATTCACTGGTGGGATTTCTCCAGTCTGAAGGGACCCTTACTGAAAAGTTAGCTAACAAGAAGAACTTGTTGTTCCTTTGAAATCAGAAAGTTGTTTTGTCTCCTGTTTCACTTGTCTTGATGGTCGTCCCCCCCCTGCACCCACTAATCCTTAAATTGATTTCATGTACATTTCTTATACTGTATCCATTAATTAGCCATAAATATTTGGCTGGAAGAAGATTCCTTGCCCTTGTTCTTTGTGGCATACAGAGGAGGAGATAATGTGCATGTATTGTTCTGTAGAATAACTAGTAATGTAGATGTGGTTAACATAGAAACGTTGTGGGGAGGGGGGCAAATGTATGATGGTGTGTGTCTTCTATTCATTGTCATTAATAACATGTCTAGTCTGCAACTGGGCTCTTATGTTTGGTGACCATAAAAGCAATAACCCACCCAACCTCTTTTTACTGATGTTCTTTCATTCTTTCAGAGGCTTTTGCAGAAAGTAAAGAAAAACTAGGGTGTTTTTTTCCCCATTCTAGTCTCTTTGCAATCACAATTCTTCCCCCTCCGTCGGGGTTCTAACGTTTCACACTGTTTCCTCTTGTCATGAGCTGCGATGGCTGATCTTTGCACATGCAGGTTTATCCCACAGTTCAGCACAGGGCTGCCTTTTAAAACCGATCCCTTTATCCTCCCAAAAAATTACTGGAAGCTTTCCTCTACCAAAGGTAGTGCTGAAAACCTTTACAAAAACAATTACAAAATATGTAATAAAAATACAGTATGTAGCGGGCTGAGTGAGAAAGCAGCACCTTCTAAAGTTTATGTTGCTTATGAAGAGAATGCCTTTTCCCAAAAGGAAGGTACTCACTATCAGAGAAGGTGTCAACCAGATTTCCTGAAGATGCAAATTCCAGAATTTAGATCTGGTCCCAGAGAAAGCCCTTTGACATGTCCCACCCTTTCCACCCGTGCCACTGCTGGGAAATGGAGACGGTCTCTCCATTGATCTTGACAAGCAGGCCACAAACTCATATAGAAGGGAATAGTTGCTGAGATGCCACCAACACTTTAAACTGCGTCCAAAAACAAACAAGAAACTAATGCCCACATTTGCAGGAGCTGTAATATAATTTTGCTATGCTGTGCCAAGCAGATGCATCATGAAATTAAATCTTGCAAAGATCTAGGAACTACTGGCTGGGAAATGATAATGTAATCCACCCAAAATGCAGTACCCAGAAACAACAAATCAATCAATCAATCATTCAGTCACTCAATCAATCAATCAATCAATCAATCAATCAATCAATGTCCTTCCATCAATCAAGATGGAAGAAGCCAACTTCTTCCATCTTGGCAGTTTCCAGTCATGCGATTGCAACTTCCATAGTTACCCAGCCAGAACTGAATAACGCTGAGAGTTCTGGTTGAAGCCCACTTAAGGTACGGGGGTGGGGGGGTAGGGACACTTTTTGTCAGTGGACCATAGTGGACTTAGGCTAGTCAGCGTGTGTCTGTGGATACTAACCTGCAAGATGGACCATCTTCCTCTGCTCCCTTAAAATCTCTTTCTGTTCCTAAGATCTGCCTTCAGCTAATGTTTTTTCTTTGGGATGCAGGCCCGTGTAAGAGAGTTGGAAAACCAATGTCGCAGCCACACAGAACAGTTTAACTTCCTCTCTCAGGAACTCAATCGGTTTCGCCTCCAAACTGGGAAATTAGGTTTTCCGTCCACTCCCTCCTTCTGTTCTTCCCTGGTGACTTCGGAGATTGTCTTTGCTACTTGCAAGAGTTCTCCACAGCCCCCCAATGGCTTCAAGCAGAAAGGTGACAGTATACAAGAGAACCCTTGCATGTTTCTTTGATGTTCTTGTTGACAACAGAATAATTCAGAAAGAGAAGCACCAAGTCATCCAAAAATTTTAAACGTACATCTCAAATTATATACAGGTAGTCCTCGACTTACAACAGTTCATTTGGTGACTGTTTGAAGTTACAACAGCAGTGAAAAGGTGGCTTATGACCATTTTTTACACTTACGACTGTTGCAGCATCCCCATGGTCACATGATCAAAATTTGGATGCTTGGCAACTGGCTCATATTTATGACGGTTGCAGTGTCCCAGGGTTACGTGATCACCCTTTGCGACTTTCGGACAAGCAAAGTCAATGGGGAAGCCAGATTCACTTAACAACCGTGTTAGTAATCTAACAACGGCAGTGATTCACTTAACAACTGTGGCAAGAAAGGTTGTAAAATGGAGTAAAATTCACTTAATATCTCACTTAGCAACAGAAATTTTGGGCTCAATTGTGGTCATAAGTCGAGGACTACCTGTATTTTATAGGGTGCCTGCTGTAATGCTTGCTTTTCTCACCCTCGTGTCTTCTAAATGTGTTGGATTGTGATTCTCAGAATTTGTTATCAATAAGGCCCTGATGGCTTGGAATCCTGGGAGTTATAGTCAGGGTGCCGTACCAGGGAAGGACATTTTAATTATTTTAGGATCATCTCAGTCATAACCCGAAGTAGAAGCTGTAGCTCATACTGAACCACGGTGCTGTAGACAAAAGATCCTCTATTCAATCTACAATTTCTCTAAATAGATTCAAGAAAAGATCTTGCCTAAAAACTGAAGAACTACTGCTGGTCAGTTTAGATCAGGGGTCTCCAACCTTGGCAACTTTAAGACTTGTGGACTTCAACTCCCAGAGTTCCTCATCCAGCTTTGCTGGCTGAGGAATTCTGGGAGTTGAAGTTTAGATCAGGGGTCTCCAACCTTGGCAACTTTAAGACTTGTGGACTTCAACTCCCAGAGTTCCTCATCCAGCTTTGCTGGCTGAGGAATTCTGGGAGTTGAAGTCCACAAGTCTTAAAGTTGCCAAGGTTGGAGACCCCTGGTTTAGATGGTACAGAACTAGAATGACCAGTGATCCAGTTACGGCCACCAGCTTTGCCCTTGCCAAACCATCAGCATATTTTCAGTGCTCTGCAGTGCTCCATGACTGTCCTAAATCAGACAGTGTTCCCTCCCAAGCAGTCAGAGGGAGAATAATAAAAACTGGCAGACTTGATACCCCCCTCCAACCCCCTCTCTGTTCTTTCTTCAGCATGTTTGCTTCTCTGTGGCAAGGAACAAAATAGGGGAAAACTCCTGCAAGCTACTGTTGAGAATGCAGCAAAAGTATCCCTCAGAGCAGCCAGAAAGCAATTAACAAATTAAAAAAACAAAAAAACTCAGGGATGAGCCATGATGCAACTTGAAAAAATCCAGAAGCCTAGGAGTTCCTCCCAGTACAGAAACACGGCCAGTAGCTTTGAAATTATTGATTGATTAAATTTATTTACTGCCCATCTCGTATCCAGCAACTCTGGGCAGCTTGAATGAAACTCAGCAAAGTTATCTTTACTTCCTTTGCAACAGAGCAGCAGCTGAAGCAATTAAATTCAGAATGAAAAGCTCTGGAAGGCCCATAGCACAATGGGGTTATGCAAGGCTGGCACTGATGTTGATTTGGCACAAACAAACAAAAATCGGGTAAAGAAAAAATCACAGTAACAAATAGTTTTCTTCTGTGTCAGGACTGCAGAAACACAAGAGGCTGCCTCCTCTAAAGGGGGCCGTTTCCCTATGAACCAAGCTTGGTTAAGATTGTTTTTCCCAACCTGATGGAGGCTGATGGGGAAAGGGGACAACCCAGGTCATTGGCGGAGTGCCTAATGCCGCTTCGTCTTGGCAGTGAGTGTGATCTGTTCCCTCTCCAGCATTGGGACACCTCCACCCAGTGGAAGCTGATTGGAAGGAAAAACACCCAGAACTGTGACTCATTCTGACATGGAACAGGAGATCTTTGCTAAAGGCATTTCATTTGCACTCAAGAGGAGCTTTAAATAGCTTTATTTGTTTCTTGTTCCATCCTGAAAGTTTTCTCTGTGTTTACCCCACGCTGGTAATTTCTCACTCAAGGACTGCAGTATTTTAAAGGTCGTGGAATGGACTTTTCCTTTTCTTAACCAAAATTTTTAGTAGCCATGAAGTCCTTGGGTTGTTTATTAAGGATGGTCTCGGTAAATTGGAGAGTCTACAGTTTTTCAAAAACATTCAGCCTCTGTGTCTATATAGTAGATTTAAATCCATGCAGTAAATTTAAGATTCTTTTCAGATAGAAACTTCTGAAGAGGAATAAAATTCCTTCTTTCTTCTGGGGTGTGTGTATGTGTGTGTTGTGGGGGGAAGAAAGAAAGGGGGGTTAAATTTTATTCAGGTAGTCCTCGACTTATGACCACAACTGAGCCCAAAATTTCCATTGCTAAGCAAGAAGGGCCATTTTACGACCTTTCCTGCCATAGTTGTTAAGCGAATCACTGCAGTTGTTAAGTTAGTAACACAATTGCTAAGTGAATCTGGCTTCCCCATTGACCTTGCTTGTCACAAAGTCACAAAAGGTGATCACATGACCCTAGGACACTGCAACCGTCATAAATACCTGCCAGTTGCCAAGTGTCCAAATTTTGATCACGTGACTATGGGGATGCTGCAAGGGTCGTGTGAAAAATAGTCAGAAATCACCTTTTTCAGTGCCATTGTAACTTTGAAAGGTCACTAAACGAATGGTTGTAAGTCGAGGACTACCTGTATTTCAAAAAGGGAAAGTTGGTGTTGTATACCAGCTTTATGGTTCTTTTCTGTAATTAAACCTGAATGTTCGGTGAACTCTATGGCTTTGCTTGTCCTCCCTGCCTAGCGTGATGTACAATGTTTGGTTTCAGATCCAGAAATTGTCCCTGTATCTCCACGGAGCAGTAGAAAAGTTCAAGACGAAGAGGTGGAAAGGTTCTCCCCAGTGGCACTTCGGCTTGCAGATCCTGTGGTGTCTCCTGTGGCCCGAAGTCCAGATACGAGCAGTCCCCCAGTTGCCTCAAAAAAAGCAATCAAGAAGTTGGAAGCCCAGTCCAGCTCTTCCAGATCTGAATCCATGCACAACAACAGTCCCAAATCCTGCCCCACTCCTGAGGTCAGTAATGGATGTGTGAGGAGATGGCCAGCTTTTGAATTCTGAACACAATACAAAATGCACATGAGATTGATCTGTGCTGTTTTGACCATTTGCAAACCTATATCCTATATCCCAGCATATAAGCCCAGATAAGTGAATGAGAGTAAACCTAGCCAAAAATAATGAACAACAAACTCTAACCTTCTGTTTCCTTCTGAGCAAGTTAGAGAGAAAAATTTTCCTTCTCTTCCGAAGGGGATGAATTGACATAACAAAACTGTCAAACATTTGGATGTATTTTCCCCATTGTCAGTGGTTTGTCTTTTTGCACTTTTATTCAAAGAGATAGTGACTAGATCGGTGTCTCTCATCTTGGCCACTTTAAGATGAGTGGACTTGAACTTCTAGAATTCTGGGAATTGAAGTCCACACATCTTCAAGTGCCCAGGATTGAGAAACACTGGTCTCAACAAATATATAATGTAGGCCTCAACTTATGAATGTAATGGAGTCCGGTATTTCTGTGGTAAATCATGACGGTTGTAAGTTGAGGCACCCATGTGACTGACCTGATTTTATGATCTTTTTTGCAGTGGTTGCCAATGCCATGGTCATTAAGCAAGTCAATGCATTACTATGGGCATTTTTTGCCGGAAATATCATAAATCAGGCGGTGTGACCCCAGGATGCTGCAATGTGTTGTAAAGGTGAACCAGTTGCCAAGTGCCTGAAATGTGGTTATGTGACCACAGGGGGGCACACGGCCATTAGAACTCCAGAACCGGATCATCAGTACCTTTGGTGGGGGGTATCATAATGTCGAATAGTCACTAAGTGAGCCCTTGTTGAGTAAGGACTACCTGTAAAGTCCCCCTCTTTTGCAAGACATGCAAAGCTCCAGTGCTTAACCGTTCCTCTCCCTCTGCTCTTTCCCCATGGCTCATCTATTTTAGAGAGAACATCTGCTAGGAAACGGAAATTCCCCATCCATGGAAACAGCAGAGTTGCAAGCCCTGATTACAATGATCACCAGGGGCTCAACTTGCACCAAAATCAGGAGTGTTCTTTCAGCTACTACATTACCATTATTAACCAAGTGCTTGTTTCTCTAGAAAGGGAAAATAATTAAGGGTATATAGTGACTAAACAAATAAACAATAAGGATCCAACTGGAATATTCTGAGAATTGCATTAACTTGGAGAAAATATGGCAGGGGATGGATCAATTAATTTATTATAATGTATCTATTTACTCTTTATGTCAGGGCTCCAAGTAACAGCCCAGATGAAATCAAAACTCCAAGGCAGGGTTCCTCAAAGTATAGATTTATTAGGCATGTCATATTGGCACAGCTGGTGAAAACCCGACTCTGAAGTTCCCCGGGTTTTCCCCACCCAGTTCAAAATCCAAAGTTCTTCCCCCCATTACACACAACCATCACATGTCCCAATCAGGTCTCTCTCCCCATCCCGGATGACGCCCCTCCAGGTGCTGGTGAGAGTGTCCTTGGTTCCCAGAAGAAAGAATGTTATTTTGGCTACATATTCCCCCAGCTATCTCTACTCCCCCCTCCCTTTCCCACAGCTCCATCCAGCCTCGCTGTGGCAACCCTGAAGACGTTCAAAGATGGCTCCAGGGTTGACAGTTTATTTATTCCATCTATGGTCTACCTTTCCAACATAATAAATAGTATCTTCAGCAATAATAACAAAGATTGTTGTGAGCCACCTAGAGTTGTTTTGGAATTGGGCAGCACCTGGATTGAATAAAATTAAAATAAATAAAAGAAAAAGTCTAATTAAAAAGCAAATTAAAAAATTTACAGCCTAATTAAAACACAATTTAAAAAAAAGTATCACCCAACTCAGCAGCAAATCTCCAGAAAAGAGGTGTTTGAATAAGAAAGGTTTTGCTTATTGGTAGAAAAATATCAGGAATGAAATTAGCCTGATTTAGGAAAAGGGATAGGGATGTTTCTGGAAATGAGGCAGTGGGTTGCATCCAATTAGGCCAATGGCCAGATGTTAACCTGTTTTGGTTAGATGGGTCAAGAGAGATGCAATTCTGTCAAGTCTCGACTGCCTTTGGTTCCAGAATGGAACCAGAGCTTCAGCAGCATCATGAAGAAAAGCCCCCAGGATATCCCTTACTTCCCTCTAGAACCCATTAGGGTCCATCAGTGGATCACTTAAATGTGGCCGCCTCCCTGCAGAGGGGGGCGGCATAAGGAATCTTAAGGGCCCTTATTTATTTATTTAACATATTTAAGAACTGCCCATCTCCCTCACAAAGGGACTCTGGGCAGTGCACAAATAAAATATTAAAAAACATTAAACGCATAAAAACAGTATATAAAATTTAATAAATAATAAATTTAAATTTAAAAGAGGCAAGGAATATTAAATTAAGAGACATGGTGGTGCAGTGGTTAGAATGCAGTATTGCAGGCTAAATCTGCTGACTGCCAGCAGTTCGATTCTCACCGGCTCAAGTCCATCCTTCCGAGGTCGGTAAAATGAGGACCCAGATTGTTGGGTCAATATGCTGACTCTGTAAACTGCTTCGAGAGAGCAGTGGCCCCCAACGTTTTGGGTACCAGGGACCGGTTCCGTGGAAAAAGGTTTTTCTGTGGACCGGAGGGGGCATAGCTTTGCATGCTGCCTGCATCCCGTGGATGGGGCTTTGCTTGTTTGCGTGGCCCGGTTGCAGGCATGCTGCGGACCGGTGCCAGTCCACAGACCGGGGGTTGGGGATCCCTGCTGTAAAGTACTATGAAGCGATATATAAGTCTAAGTGCTATTGCTATTAAAATGTAATTAAAATGTGGGGTGAGGGCATTTAGGCCACTAACCAGCCCCACAGCTATGTGCTCCTCTGTGCATCCTAAGTAAAGCTGCAAAGCTGTGTTGTCACACTTTTCCAGAAGGCCAGGTGAGTGGGGGCCCATCTCACCTTTGGGTGGGGAGTGTTCCACAGGGCAGTGGCAATGGCAGAGAAGGCTCTTTTCCTGGACCCTACCAGTCAGAATTCTTTAACTGACGGGGTCTGCAACATACCTTCCCTGCCTGATTGGTTGGGACGGGCTGATGTAAGGGATAAAGATAGTTTGGTAGGAAACCAGGCCCCATGCCATGTAGGGCTTTAAAGGTCATAACCAATATGTTGAAGTGGGCTGAATTGGAATGTGCTAAATTTGGTTCCTGAACTAGACTATATTCTAGGTTTGCATAATACACTGAGCTGTAAAATAACCAAGGGGGTTGAGTTTTTACAACATGATGAATCATTCAAACGAACAGTTCAAGGTTAAAATGAAGTTTGCCGTTAAGCCTTTATTTGCCTTAATTAAGCCTCTTCTGCAAATACAGCCATTTCATCATTTTCTACGTGTCCTTAGGTGGATACAGCCAGTGAAATGGAAGAATTGGACATTGACAGCATCTCATTGGTACCTGAGCAGGAGAACCATGATCCAGTAAAACTTCAGGTCTTCTTGGCTCGATACAGGTAGGGTTGTACAAAGAAACCAACAGTGACATTAGATATTAAGAATGCAAATGATTTGTAGCAAATGTTGGATTTCATGTGATGTAACGGGAAATGTTTGCATCTAGAGACTGATGGAGTTCCGTTTGGTAAGGAAAGGCAATGAACAATTTGCAAGTTATACACGGAAAGAGAGACTCTGGCTATGCTAAGAAGAAGACTAAGTGGATGAATTTGTGTATCTTGATAGAATGTCTTCAAAAATGGATGGAGAAAATGTGTTAATTAAGAATTGTGTGTGATAAAACATGCACAGGGTCCAGATAGCTGTTGAATCAGTATGGACTGAATATAAAAATGAGCATCTAATATGAAATGATGTTATCTATTGAGGTGGCTTAGTTGTATCAAGAGAATGAAGAGCGAATTGCAAAATGTATGAAGAAAGGGAAGAATGGGAAGTGGATGATGTCATAGTTGATGGAATTGATGATATCCTCAAAAACAGAAAGATGACAGATTTACAAGGGAAAGAAAGCAATATATGGAAATGATGGAGTCAAGAGTGGTTTGCAAAATAGAAAAAAAAAGTATAGGGATATGGCGTGAATGTTATAGTATAGATTTAGTTAGGCTTCCTTTCCTTTTCTCTTATCTCCTCTCTTTAACCTCTTATTTATTCTTTCTTTCTTTTTATCTGCATTATGTGTAATGTTTTATCCTTAAAGAGGCTAGCCTGGGGGAAGGGATATGCATCAGGGGTGGGTCCTGGATCCCTTTGCTGCTGGTCCGCTCAGGGTCGTGCCCCCTCAGCAATCAAAAAATAGCTTCTGCGCATGCGCAGAAGCAAAAATTAGCTTCTGCGCATGCGCAGAAGCAAAATCCAAGATGGCGGCACCCACGGAGACACCGACAGAACCGGCTCCGTGACGTCATCGCCGGTTTACTAACGGTTCTAAAGAACCGGATAGAACCGGTAGGAACCCACCTCTGATATGCATGCTTGGTTTTTCTCAAGGTTTTCCTATTCACCAGGTTTATTTCAAAGCAGGAATGAACGTCATCCAGATCATATTGGTCAATGATTATGAGACTGTCATCCATTCAGTTCAAAATATCATTCAGTTTACCTTCTAATGACAGCTGGGGTGTTTGATCTGCAGATACGTATTGGCAAACTTCAGCTTGGATTGTAGAAACTGAAATATGTGGGAGATTAGCGGATAAGATCTATTCTCATACAGCTGAGAATTGCTGCTCTTTTTCATTCTTCACTTAGATCTTTTTTGTTTTGTTTTGAGTTGGAGCACCGTGGCCACTCTGTGAATAATAAGCAGGGGTGACAGACCAGAAAATGCTTCAGAAGAAATTTTCATATCTGCTGCTCTCTAACTCACAACATATTTATAGGAATTTGGTTTAGGTATTAATCTGGCAATCATAAGGTTGTCAAATGTTTGGAAATTGACCTTCTTTCTGAACTGTAGCCAGTATGTTTGGAATTCTCCTTTTGTTCCCATTTACATTTTCACATTTTGTGCAAAACTCTTCCATGCAGAGTTTGTCTTAAATTTCAGTTTTGTCACTTAGTGTTCTTTTCTCCTCTTTTGCAGCATCAAAATTCTCATCAGTAACATAGCACAAAAAGCAGGCTAGATTCCTAACCTGTAACCTTTTTATCAGTACACAAACACACACACTTCCATTATTAAATCCTGCACAAAAATAATCTTAGGCAGCCATATATATAAGTCCACCAAGTCTGCTTTTTTAATTTAGGTGCAGCATTTTTTAATATATAGCTGTACAGAAGTAATTGTGAAAGGAGAAAAAATACAAATGAGTTGCAATGGAACTGTAAAGCAATCTGCACAAACTCTCATTTTTGAAATTAATGTTAGATATTCCCTTAATTTAAAATGAACATTACAAGAGAGACCCAAAGATGTTTTTCAAAAGGCAACTGGACCTTCTTTGTTTTTGCTTGAAGACGTTTCACTTCTCATCCAAGAAGCTTCTTCAGTTCTTCTTCAGTTCTTCAAGCAAAAACAAAGAAAGTCCAGTTGCCTTTTGAAAAAGCACCTTTGGGACAACCATGACCTGGATGCCTGAGAATCTCCATAGACAATTACAAGAGAGAGTGCATAGAATGGAAAATCCAAAGCAATACTACAGGATCATATGCAAAAGACTCTTCATCTTTGGTATTGAATTTTGCATGTCCTCTTTGCCTCTGCTAGTATAACTTTGCCACCCTCACTTAAGAAGCAGATTCAGATGGTGGCCAAATTCCTTCTTGGCCTATCAGACTTCAAAACGTTCTCCTTACATTCATTTCAGTTACAATCCTTTTGATGGCCCCAATGAGAATCCTGAGGCTGAACTACCACTTACGGCTGGCGAGTATATTTACGTTTATGGAGAAATGGATGAAGATGGCTTTTTTGAAGGTATGCTGTAAGATGCATGAAAAAATGGAGTTGTAAAGGAGGCACAGTATAGAACAACTCATCAAAATAGTCTTGTCTATGGGAGTGGGCGGCTTTAATAAATTTAAAGCTTTGTTAATATTATTACTGCTAATAAAAAACCTGGGAGAAGTCGGGTGTTTTTAACAGGAATTCAGCCATCAGCAGGAGATGGGCTAATCCAAAGAATAGGAGATGACCATATAACTGATGGTTTTCATATTCCCTTTGTAAGAACCTTGAATGTAAAAAAGTAAGAAAACTGACTTTTCAAAGATTTTACAGTTAAAATTATTCAATTTTACTGTTCAGATCAGTTTTTCAGTTCAGTTCAATGTTACTATTAATATTTTTCAATTAATCTTACTGTAAGGAAATTTTTTAAATATCAATTTTACCTGCTGTAGGCCTCAGCTGCATCTGAGCTGCTTACAGTAATAAAATCAGCACAATAAAAGGGATCCAGTCTTCCTGTTTTTCCAATCATAAACAATACCTTGCAGAGGGGAGACATATCTAAATCAGGAGAAATGTTTTAGAAATATATTTTAAATGGTCTGTGTTTAGAATAAAATAGAATAGAATAGAATAGAATAGAATAGAATAGAATAGAATAGAATAGAATAGAATAGAATAGAATAGAATAGAATAGAATAGAATAACAGAG
>QLTV01004426.1:4200295-4212860 GCA_003457575.1 Thermophis baileyi | reverse complement strand
AAAAGATGGACTGCATGCACAGTGCTGGAAGTCACCTTCTGAGCATGCTCAGAAAAATAATAATAAAACATTCAAATTTTTTTTTAAAAAAAGATGGCGGCCCCCACGGACCGGCAACCACCGATCCGGTTCGGATGACGTCACTAGCGACCGATGACATCACTAGCGGGTCGCTACCGGTTCGGGCGAACCGGTCCGAACCAGTAGGAACCCACCCCTGGCATGCGCAGAAGGCCGTGCGGATGCGCAGACGAGGCGCGTGCGCTCACATTTGCAAACCGGTAGGGAAGGTAAGTGAATCCCACCTCTGATGCCACCCCAGGTCTGTTGGAGTTGGGTGGCTAATAAATTTAAATAAATAATAATAAACCCAAACATAGTTTAGAGTCATATGTGAATCCAGCTTTTTTCAACTAACCAACTGTCAGTCCCACTTAGATAAACCAGACCAGGAAACCAGATCCACAGGGATGCTCAAACTACTTGTATTAAGATCAGCTATAATAATGAAATCTTATAGATTTGATTGTGCTGTATCTCTTCCCTTTCTTATATTCCAGTGAATCAGGCAGGTGACTGCCTAAGCTGCCTTTAAATATTATCTCATTTGTTAGGATTTTAAAAAATGTTGCAGCCCCTTTTG
Source organism: Thermophis baileyi (assembly GCA_003457575.1). Taxonomy (NCBI): domain Eukaryota; kingdom Metazoa; phylum Chordata; class Lepidosauria; order Squamata; family Dipsadidae; genus Thermophis; species Thermophis baileyi. The sequence goes on along the minus strand of QLTV01004426.1, from coordinate 4,212,217 downwards.
CCTATTCTTGAATATGTCTTGTATTGAACAGAGCAATAAAGCTATGTATCTTGTTCCACCTATTGAAGTCACAATCGATAAAGTATATAATGAAGCAACAGCAATCAGTTTAACTTCTTCAGCAAAACCACAGTTAAGCAAAGGACACACAAGTGTCTGTTAGTATGAATCTTAGGGGATTTTTATGCACAATTGTGATTCCATTTTCATTCACACTGTGTTTTCCTCTAATAACCAACCCATAGTGCAACATCAGCTCTAGATGAGATACGTTCTCATAACGTTACAGGAATCTCTCTCCCTCTCCCTCCCTCCTTCCTAATTAGAAAAAGAACATAACTGCTAATTTCACGTTTAATATCTACATATATTATTTTAATATTAAGAGATATTAATAATTAAGAGATATTAACATAATATCTCTCTGCAACAATGTACTCCCAGGAACTGCTGCTCACCGTGACAAAACAGGAGCCACACATTTCAGACAGTGGTGCTAATAGCCTGGAGACCTTTGAAAACTGCTCTGCAGAACAGGGGACAAATGCTCCACCAGAAAGAGAGCCAGATAACAATCAGAGCTCCCCGGAACCAAAGAGACCACCCATGGACAGACTTTCCAAGCAAGAAGAAGACAGCACTGGGGAGGTGGGCCAAAGTGAAGGACAAACTCCAGAATCTTTAGTTGAGTCTTTAGGGAGGATGAAGACGTTGAAAGAAGGCTCCAGAGATGACTCCTCTCAGCTGGTGCCCAGGATCAGAAGAGAGGTTGGTATTCATTGATCAAAGGCCTCTTTGGTTTAGAAAACCTAATGATCCGTAACTTCATACAAACCGCAAAGCCCTTTGGTCTTCGTGCAAGGGAGTGAATGTGCCGACATAATTATTGTTTATATTAACAGTTTGTAATATTTCCTGTCTGAGGCCTGCTAAAAACCAAATCAGCCAGGATTTAAGAAGTGCCTTTTTCTGACTTCTGGGAAAACTTTTGGCTAAAAGACAAAATATAATTGCTTTAAATAATACATTCCAAAACATCAAAGGTTATACCCGGAGGCTATACTGGGCTACACTGAAAAAAAGTCAAAATGCGGTCAAAACTCTCTTGTGCTATTACGGCTACCACCTTGGCTTTTTTGACCATACCTTGCAGATACCTCCAAAAACACCCAGATCAGTTTTAACATTAACATCACCCAAAGTGTAAATTTGAAGATATATATTCAGTATGAAAGTGGTGATTTGGGAATGGGTTCAGTTATTCATTCCAATTATACAACATTCGGTTTTTCACTAATAAGCCTTTCCTCTTGAATTCCTCTAGCAAGCAGAGAAAAGGTCAGATCCAGGAAATCGGCCACTAAATCTTCTAACTGACCACAATCGTGGTTCTGACCTTTCTGATATTACGGAGGAAGAGGAAGAAGAGGACGAGAAGGAGGAGGAAGAAGAGAAGCCAGTTTCTGGTAGGCCAGGGGAGATGAAATGGAATCCAAGTGAATATGGCAGCAGAGAAAATGGAGGAGACAAGGTATTCTTATTTTTGCTGTCTTTATGAAGTCCTTAAGGAGGAGTTGCAGATTTGCTCAACTCCTTCAAACATCTTCATGAGATTATTTGCTTATTCTTGATACTCCCCAAACCCAGGGCATCTCCAAAAATTGCTGCAAATATTAATATAATATTTAATATTAAATAAAAATAATATTAAAGAGCCACGGTGGTGCAGTGGTTAGAGTGCAGTACTGCAGGCTACTTCTGCTGAATGCCAGCTGCCTGCAATTTGGCAGTTTGAATCTCACCAGGCTCAAGGTTGACTCAGCCTTCCATCCTTCCGAGGTCGGTAAAATGACCCAGGTTGTTGGGGGAAATATGCTGACTCTGTAAACCGCTTAGAGAGGGCTGTAAAAGCACTGTGAAGCGGTATATAAGTCTAAGTGCTATTGCTAATATAGAGAGGAGTTAAAATGAAGAAACACAGGGAGCAGTTGTATTAACTGCATTTCATTAATTGAATTAAAATTATATACTTTTAAATTAAATTAGACTACAATAACATTTTGTTTTTATCCTGGCCCCATAGACCTCTGCCTGAAAAGAGTGCATACTGTATATTCTTCTCTACATTTGTATGGACTTTTTCTTTCATTGCATCAGTCAAGGCAGCCTTCATAGAGTTCTCAAAAAGCACTCATGCAATTCCCTAAAATCTCGTTCCTTCCTTCAAACTGTATTTCAGCTTTTGTCAAACTGAAGCCTTCTAGCTATGCCCAGATTGCAGCTTCCAATTATCCCAGCCATCATGGCCTCAGCATATCTGGAGAACACCAAAATGTGGAAGGCTGAATCAAGTATTCTCTTCACACCAACTACAATTAGATGTCTTTAGAAAACCCATAAGTAGGGCAAAAACATTATAAGCTATATTACCAGTTCCATTTAGCTTTCACAGCTATTTTCTATTGGTAATACAACCCTTGTTTTAATCCCCTTTTAAATCTGTCAGATATAATTCCAGTACCATAGCTGATGGAGATGAATTCCAAAAATTAATAGCTTAAGGTTCAGGTTTTAAAGGGGTTTAAATGGTCAATTGAGCTTAGTGTGTGATAGGAACACCAGAAAGGGAGTGGAGTGGAGTGGAGTGGGGAATCTTGGATGATGCAGGTCTTCTGTTAAAAAACTATTGATGCAGAAAAGAATAAAGTATTTTAGAAATAGAAATAAAAACAGGTATTTGTAACTGTATATTTACCTAGGTGTTCACTCCTGACAATAAGACTTTCTTTTAAAAAAAAAGGGGGGGGGAAGAAAGGAAAAAAAAGAAAGGAAAAAGGAGAAAGGGTAGGGTAGGGTAGGGTAGGGTAGGGTAGGGTAGGGTAGGGTAGGGTAGAGTAGAGTAGAGTAGAGTAGAGTAGAGTAGAGTAGAGTGCTCCTTGGAGCTCTTGGAGGGTTACTTGATTCAGTAATCCAACTCTAAGGAATGTACATTTAGGCTAAAATAGGCTTTTATTCCAGGTTCAAATTAACTCCCCATACCTAGCAAAGAGTAGGATTACCAGATCTGGAATGCAATAATCTATATGGCCATCAGATGGCAGCAAAGAGAATCTCTTACTTTTTCCTGCTATCTAAAAGTCATCAGAATTTCTGCAGCTCAGTTCATCCTCATTTTGCATATGTAGTTCTCTAAGAAATTGGAGAGGAGGAGCTAAAAAAGTGCTAGGGAGGCTGGCAGCACAGAACACGAACCTCCCAACCTCAGCACTGATATATCTTGGCAATACTTTCCTTGTGCAAGAGTTATCTAGGGTATCATGCTTTTCCCAAAGAAAGGTAATTGGGGCCATGTATTCCCACAGTGATGATTTTTGGCCTAGGTATTGTGACTTTGTGCTGCCAGAACTGCAGGTAAGAAGGTAAAGAAGATTTTCTTCATAGAGATAAGAAGGGGACCATGGTGTCATGAACTCTCAGAAGAAATGCAAGGTACAAGTTAAAATTGTAAATAAATAGAATGCTCTGTGCAGAACAAAGAGTTTGATGTGGTGACATCAACTGTTCAAAGCTCAGGTGTAACATATCCTATGTAAATTTTCTGGAATTGCTAACATTCTTAGAAAGGCCAGGTGGGCTCTGACATTATGGCACCATCAGTGTGGAGAGTGCTAGATTAACAGAGCTAGATGATGGAGCACATCTCCCCCTAGAGAACTATGAGTGGGCAGGAACACAGGAAAACTGGGAAAGAGTTACATAGCAAAATGGAAGGTAGCGATGGTGGGGATATAGTCTGGCAGAGCATGAAAGGAAAACAGGGTTGATCTAAGTCAGGGGTGTCAAACTCAATTTTATTGAGGGCCACATCAGGGTTGTGTTTGACCTCGGGGGGGGATGGGTGTGGCCGGGGGAGGCGTGGCCAGCTCGACGTCACTTGTGTCGGGGGCACCTGTGGCAGCCCGAGCGCTCTGTCAGCGAAAACGGGCTCCTGAGCTCCGTTTCTGGCTGCGACGGCCTCCTGCAACCCTCTGCCAGCGAAAACGGAGCTCAGGAGCTCCGTTTGTGCTGGCAGAGGCACCATGGTCCAGTCCCTCACTGTTTCCAGGGTGGCCCCGCAGGCCAGATCTGGCCAGTGGGCCTTGAGTGTGACACCCCTGATCTAAGAAGTGAAAAGCACATGCTTTTATAAGACATTGTGGCTGAGATGAGGAGCTGATTAGGCCCCTTTCTACTAACAATCTTCCTGGGTTAATGGAAATAAAATGGGAAGGATCTCTAACATAGACAATACATGCTACGGAGGTAGAGGCAGGGGTGAAATCCAGCAAGTTCTAACAGGTTCTGGAGAACCGGTAGCGGAAATTTTGAGTAGTTCGGAGAACCAGTAGCGGAAATTTTGAGTAGTTCGGAGAACCGGCAAATACCACCTCTGGCTGGCCCCAGAGTGGGGTGGGAATGGAGATTTTGCAGTATCCTTCCCCTGGAGTGGGGTGGGAATGGAGATTTTGCAGTATCCTTCCCCTGCCATGCCCACCAAGCCACGCCCACCAAGCCATACCATGCCCACCAAGCCACGCCCACAGAACCGGTAGTAAAAAAAATTGGATTTCACCACTGGGTACAGGGTCTCAAATAATCTTGAGTATCATGGTGAGGGTAGACAATTTCTTTTCCATCCATACTCCTGTCCCAACTCCATCCCAGATCTTTATGGATTTTATTCTTGAGCAGCCTCAGGTTTTCAATCATAATATGATCCTTTTAGCATTCTCTTTCTGACTGCAAGGAGAATCACCAGGGACCTTTCAATGCTCTTGGTGATAGCTCCAGACATTTTTAACTTTCCAGTCCTATGTCATACTTATTTATTTATTTATTTTTATTTATTTAGTTTGTCAAACATAAGATAACAGGTATAAGTATAAACATGAATATGAATACAGTAAATACAGGGTACGAATAAATACTGATTTCATTTTTCAGAATCAGTTGCAAGCAACATTTGGTCTAGTCAATTTTTCACAAGGGGATTTTTTTTTTAAAAGGAAGAATTTCTTGAACGTGTAAATGAAAATGACACATGTAAATGGAAATGATCTAATTTTGTACTTTTGATGATGGTGGAAAACCCTGACTGGATGGACTTTCCCTACATCAAGAAGAGACAGAACAGTAGAACACTGACTGTCATTGGGGTGTCATCTGAAGAATTCCTGGTTGGGTTTCATGATCCTTGAGAGGAGGCTGACCAGGCAAACGCCATTATGGGAAAAGCTACAAAAAGCCAAACAACAGGAAATAACAGGCACCATTTTCTCATGTGCTAAGTTCATCAGAACATTAAAAGATTTTCTCTTACAATCTCTAAATGCTTTGGACTCTGTTTCCTATAATTCCCAACCAACTGTGTAAGTTATGTAGATGGGGAAAACTATCCTACATCCTTCCGTGGGAGGAAGAATGGTATATAAATGATGGTGATCATGATAATCATAATATATTTCAGGTAGATTGGAGTAGCCATGTGATATGTAATACACCAAGAGATACTCCAGTTCCAGCTGTACAGCTGGAGGTTCAACCATTTATTTGCCCATTTCCATTTTCCACATTTTTTTTCTATGTAAAGGAATGGCTTCTTTATCTTTGTAACATAGGTCTTGGCAATGGATTCTAGCAGGGTTCAAACACTGAAAGAACCCTGCTGGAGCCAGATGAAAATAGAGTTATCAAAACTAGAATCTTGCTTTCAATAGGGAAGCCCACGATCATGAAATAAAAACCTGTGCTTCAGCAATAAGTTTGAAGAGTTGTTCTGCCTCTGAGTATCACTCTTCCATTTAATTACCTTCCATAGCCATTGATTGACTTTTCACTTTGTGAATTTGTCTAGTCCTTATTTAATGCCATCTACAGGAGTGATGGTAAGTGTTGTTTACCCACCTTTTAATGCCTAATTCCTCTTTCTCTCTTTGCTTCTTCCTTGATGGTCTGGTTTCTGGGTCTGGAGCACAGTTGGATCCTGGTGATACTGACAGCGATGAAGAAATCTTGGAACGGATTCTGGAAATGCCATTGCAAAAAAATTGCAGAAAGGCTCTGTTTAGTATTCCTGAAGTGACTGAAGAGGAGGAGGAGCAAGAACAGGAAGATGTTGATGATGATGATGATGATGATGATGAAGGCTGGGACCCAGTCCTAAACCAACCTATTTTCATCCCTTTGGAAAAGAAGACTGTGAAAAGCTTCCAGAGTAAGCTTCCTAATCATACCAGAAGAATGCAAGGTCCTCTCTGTTCTTGGTCTAAAAGAAACCACAATCTTTCAGAGCTGATCTTACCTGAAAAGACCCTTCTAAAGAAGTTTAGAGGGGAGTGTATGAATGAAACGTCCAGTTGCTCTGGAAGATGGGATGGTGAAGATATGACCTATCAGTGGGAGGATCAAAAGAAACCATCAAGATCTCCTCTTTTGGAATGGAGAAGATCCAGTCATTGCAAGGAGAAGACCCGTGTCCAACCCCAGGGACATAGGAAGCGAAAAGGAGACATCCGAGAGCCCAGTGTTTCTCTGCGGAGCAATTCCTACTACACTGGAGGTGGTCTTTACAGAGCGCAGAGCCTCACAGAGAATTTGGATGTGATCACCAACCTTGAGGTGGAGGATGACTTGAAGCTGTGCAGCTGGGCAGGACAAAGGCGTGATGAAGTTCCTTCAAGGAGAATGATGTCCCAAGAGAAAACGGAGAAAGCTGTGCAAGGCTTCCCCCGCTGCCTCAGCCCAGAGAATTTGGAGATTGACATTGAGTATGATTCAAATGAGGAAGAGGATTTAACCATCACTTCCACACCAGTGAGCCTGTTGAGTTCAAATGGGAGGGCCGATGGATCACCCACAGATTGTGAGGAGGAATGGAGTGACTGCTCCAGCCAGTCAGGATCAGTCCAATCCAGTGGGCGACGAGAACTGAAGCGATCCAATAGTTGGGAGGGGGAGAGCACGGATTGGAGCACATCCCCCAGCCATTCACCTGGACATTGTGGATGGAGGAAGAAGGCCAATGGTGCCCCAGAAGAATGGAACGGGACTCAGGAGAAAAGTCCCTCTGTCTTGGGAGCCAGGCCAGAGCAGGCTTGGAAGGAGGGCCCACTTGTGCAAACATGGGTCTGTGAAACACTTCCTTCATCAGCTGGTGTTGTTACAGCAGCTTGCCACAATTCTGACTGTGCTTTTGACCCTTTGCTCCTATGCTTGCTTGCATTCTGCTTATTGTGTTGAGTGCTTTACAAAATAGAGGCTTCTGTTTTTATTTGAAACTTACAGCCCATCTGTGTGATACTCCTTATTGGCTTTTCTCATATTTTGCTTTGGGATTGGCTACCAATCAGACATCACTGGCTGAAAATATCCAATGCAGTATTCCTTTTCCCCATTAAGTCTGCAAACTTAAATACTCTTTATTATAAACCGTAAAGCTCACATTCTTTTTATTTGCAAAGCCTTCCAGAAAAAGGCTGCCATCTGATCAGTGTGGTCTAGGAATAATTTATATCAATGTAACCTTGATTGATAAGATCTAGTGGTCCACAAGGTATAGAAAACTCAAAGGGAAATGAGAATTTCTCAGTTTCACCGGCAAACGCCAGATCTCACAATGAATGGGGGAATATTTATTATGGCGTCAAAATGACAGATTCAGTTTAACTGCAAAACTGAGCCTATGGAATTTGCTTTTGGTCAGTGTTTTCTGGAAACACTCGCAAAAGAGGAATGCTGCATTCTAGCCCTTTGCATTTTGTGCTTTTGCTGCAAGGTGTAGCCAAAATGTCAGTGAATAAACACAGGACTGACTGTGCCAAGGGTTCTCTTTCAGGTGACAGGTAGTCCCGGGTTGTTGGACTCAACATCTTACCAGTCCCCTGTCCAGAGAGACAGAAGATCTCCGAAAAAAAGTCAAGAAGGGACCCCACCTCTCAGTGGAACTATTGGTGAGTTTGTTGCAGTTTCCATTAGGACTGTTTTAAAGTGGGGGGCGGGGGGGGGAGAGAATTTTAGCAAGAGTTGAATAAGGATGGCTCCAAACCTCCTTACAAGATCAGGTACGCGAAGGAGTTAAAATTGCAGTATCAGGCTCATCCTTCCAAATTTGCAGGAGCAACACCAGGGCTAGGAATTCTGTCCTGATAGACAGGCTCGGTCCAATTGTGGTTTGCTTTTGTGTCCTGGTTAGGAACTTGGAGGAGTGAATCAGCAGATGACAAGGGCTCAGCACGTCTGTTTGTGGCTCTTTTTGACTATGACCCTGTTTCGATGTCCCCTAATCGGGATGCTGCCGAAGAGGAGCTCCCTTTTCAAGAGGGCCAGATTCTGAAGGTACGAGCGACGCCAAGAAGAGACATATTGGCAGGGCTCAATTGTCACAGAGTAGGTGAATCTAGAACTCTCTGATTTATTTATTTTTTTTTAAAAAAAGTTTACAGCTTGGCAGAATGCATGACTGTGGCCAATGGTTCAGCTGCATAGTGCTCTGCTCAGAAATAATTTTACTGGAATAACTACAAATAACTGGAGAAGTTCTCCAAGATGGTTCATCAAACTTGGAAGCACAGAAAATTAGAGAATACATGCAAAAGTGAGCTTCAGTTTATTTTATTTTTTTATCATCTACCTTTATCTTTACTACAGAGAGGGCAGTGGAGGGTGGGAAAGATATCTACTGAGTATCTTCCCCCCCCCCCACAACAATCTTGAGGTGTACCTGATTTTCTTTCACAGGCCACTTAACCCAATTGTGGCTTTATTCTCAAAACAGATGAGATTGAAAGAATTGTCCTCTTAAAGTTTTCAGCAGATGTCATTAAAGGAGGAAGCGATGATGATTGCTGGATCTTCCTGGGCTGAACCAGAAGGTTTGAAAAGAGGTTGTCATGTTATATTTCGAGTGCAGTTACAGGCAGTCCTCGACTTAAGACCACAATTGAGCCCAGAGTTTTGGTTGTAGGTTGTTGTAGTCTTTAAGCGGGTCACCGCTGATTCAATTTGATGATCATTTTTATGACAGTCTGAGTCAGTGTGGTCTCTTTAAGTAAATTAGGTGGTTGTTAAATGGACCATCTGGTCGTTAAGCAAATGCAACATATTTAGCCCTGAGGAATGACAAAAAATGTTGTGAATCACAATCATGTGATCTTGAGACATTGCAACTGGTGTGATTCACCTGCCATATGCCCGAAATGTGATCCTGTGACCATGGGGATGGGTTGTTGGTGGTGGTCATAACTTTGAGGACAGATGGTAAGTAGCTTTTTTAAAGTTTGTCATAACGCTGAAAAGTTGTTAAGCGACCAAGGGCTACTTGTAGTGTGCTTTGTGGAACTGTGTAAGATCTCTGATTAAATGGAGCATTGTGAATGCTTCCAGCCAAACACAGATGCAGCCTGTCTTAAAATTTTCCCTGCCCATGCTGTGGGGAGGTACCGGTTGTTTCATCTCCATGATGATATTTTCCAAATATTTAAGAACGTTAGTATGATTTTCCCAATGTCACCACAGGAAGCATCATGGCTGAGTAGAAATTTGAATCCTAAGGCCCCTTTTCTAAGCCTTAGGTAAAGGTAAAGGTTCCCCCGCACATGTGTGCTAGTTGTTTCCGGCTCTAGAGGTGGTGCTCATCTCTGTTTCTAAGCCGAAGAGCCAGTGCTGTCCGAAGACGTCTCCGTGGTCATGTGGCTGGCATGACTAAATGCCGAAGGCGCACGGAGGACTGTTACCTTCTCACCAAAGTGGTCCCTATTTTTCCACTTGCATTTTTTACGTGCTTTTGAACTGCTAGGTTGGCAGAAGCTGGGACAAGTAATGGGAGCTCACCCCGTTATGCGGCACTAGGGATTCGAACTGCTGAATTGGCGCCACAGCGCCAGCGCTGTCCGAAGACGTCTCCATGGTCATGTGGCCAGCATGACTAAACGCCAAAGGCGCACGGAGCACTGTTACCTTCCCACCAAGGTGGTCCCTATTTTTCTACTTGCATTTTTTACATGCTTTCGAACTGCTAGGTTGGCAGAAGCTGGGACAAGTAACGGGAGCTCACTCCATTATGTGGCACTAGGGATTCAAACCGCTGAACTGCCGGTCGACAAGCTCAGCGTCTTAGCCACTGAGCCACCGCATCCCAATTGAGCCACCGCATCCCAATATTCTAAGCCTTAGACCACTGCTAATCACTACCTCCTACTGGCTGTGCAAAATTCCGTGCTACTGATTTATAAAGAATTCCCACATATTATCTTCAGCTCATAACAACCTCTAGCTTTGATTTCATATTTTCTCCTGGTTGTCATATTGAGCTCCATACCATGACCCTGAGATCTCTTTTCTTGGGTTTGATGGATAATTGGAATTGGAATGGAATATTCTGTGCATTTGTATATCCCAATGTTTCTCAACCTTGGCATCTTGAAGATGTGTGGACTTCAACTTCCAGAATTCCCCAGCCATCTTCAAGTTGTGGGACTGCAATAATGGGTTAGCTTGGCTGGCTGGGGAATTCTGGGAGTTGAAGTCCACACATCTTCAAGACACCAAGGATGAGAAACATTGGAATATCCCATTATTGCAAACCTCTTGGGGATGAATTTAGCAATGGGTTGAAAGAAGTAAATGGACATAAGCAAATATTCTTTTGGCACTGTTGTGATTGATTGTCTGCCTCCCCCTTTCACAGGTCTATGGTCACAAAGATGCAGATGGTTTCTACAAAGGGGAATGTGCAGGAAGAACAGGGTTCATACCCTGCAACATGGTGTCTGAACTCCGGGTGGACAGTGACAGTGCAAGAAAACAGCTGTTAGAAGAAGGCCACATTTCTACTGATATGCTGATGGAAAGTCTAGGTACTCTGCCCAAATTTATTTATCTTCTTGAACTTTGCCAAGCCAGGGTTGGGAAACTTTTTGAATGGGAAATCATGCTGGTTGCTATGTTCCAGTAGAAAAAGTAATGGATGAGGTTATGATAACACAACCCTCTCAGATACACATGCAAAACTATTCACAAAATATCTCATGTTCACCCATATCACTGTGATTTGTCAGGGAAGGCAAATCAAAACTTGAGTTAGCAAGGATCTTGCTCAAGAAAACGTCAGTCTGATGATTGAACAGTTGGGCCTTGGGGGACCAGACATACTCTCGGATCTATATGAGTAAAAGTGTAGACTATTCTATAGTAGTAGTCAAGGGTTGCATATAATTTATGGATTATAAGTGTCCACTTACCTGTTAAAGAATGTATAGTTAATTCGCTTGAGCCTTGTTGTTTCTCTGTTTCAAAGGTGCCCACATAATGAATGAAATACTGAACAGTAAAATGCCAGGACAATGTTTAGATTGTTAGAAGAAGAAAATTCTACGTACAACATGGTAGAAAGCAAAATAACAGATTCTGCTTACATTTGGGAATAACATTGTAGGACTTTTCAGCTCAGAATCTTCCATTGTAGCGGCTTTGTACCATGTGCTTCTGCCAGTTAGCTGAACAATATTTATTTATTTATCTTATCTTATTTATTTATTTAGTTTGTCAAACATGTACGAGATAACAGATATAAGTATAAACATGGATATGAACACAGGAAATGGGTACGAATAAATGGGGACAGTAGGACAGGGACGGTAGGCACGCCGGTGCGCTTATGCACGCCAGAGGTGAGTTTCAGCAGGTTCTGACCAGTTCTGGAGAACCGGTAGCGGAAAATACCACCTCTGAGGAGAACCGGTAGCGGAAATTTTGAGTAGTTTGGAGAACCGGTAGCGGAAATTTTGAGTAGTTCGGAGAACCGGCAAATACCACCTCGGGCTGGCCCCAGAGTGGGGTGGGAATGGAGATTTTGCAATATCCTTCCCCCAGGAGTGGGGTGGGAAT
>QLTV01004426.1:4183505-4200182 GCA_003457575.1 Thermophis baileyi | reverse complement strand
CGTAGTTCAAGGTTGTCCAAGCCCAAAATTTCAAGCCTGGTGGCATAAGGTATTCTATTGTGAGCAGAGGAGTGGAGTACTCTTCTCGTGAAATACCTCTGGACTCGCTCAATTGTATTAATGTCCGATATACAGTGTGGATTCCAGGCAGACGAGCTGTATTCAAGAACTGGTCTAGCAAAAGTTTTGTATGCCCTAGTTTGCAGTACAATGTTACCGGAGAAGAAGCTTCGCAAGATTAGGTTAACAACTCTTAATGCCTTTTTGGCAATGCTGTTACAGTGAGCTCTGGTGCTTAGATCGTTTGAGATGAGTACTCCAAGGTCCTTGACAGAGTGAGGGTCGTCTAGGAGGTCGTATCCGCCCAGCTTGTATTTGGTGTTCTGATTTTTGTTGCCAATGTGCAGGACAGAGCATTTGTTGGTTGAGATTTGGAGTTGCCAATTGTTTGACCATTCTGACACATAATCAAGGTCGCTTTGTAGGGCAGCAGCATTGTCGGTGGTGTTGAATAGTTTTATGTCATCAGCTAAGAGGACGCAGCTGCTTATAATATGATCGCAAAGGTCATTTAATGTATGAAAATAGAAAGAGTGTGGGTCCTAAAACGCTGCCTTGGGGGACACCGCTGTTAACTGGTGCAGGGTTTGATAGGGCGCTCCCTATTTTGACTACTTGTTGTCTGTTTGACAGGAACGCAGCTATCCACTTGTGCAGGGATCCGGAAATGCCGCGAGAGTTTAGTTTTAACAGTAGTTTGTCGTGTACCACTGAGTCAAAGGCTTTGCAGAAGTCTATGTAAATTGCGTCTGTTGCTTTACCCTGGTCGAGTTGTGAAGTCCATATGTTTTTGCAGTGTAGGAGTTGCAGATTACAGGACAAATTTTTCCTGAAACCAAACTGCTTATTCGAGAGTAGGTTGTTTGTTGCTATGTGGATGGTAATGGATTGGTTTATGATTGATTCCATGACTTTGCAGGGGATGCAACACAGTGAGATTGGTCTGTAATTTTCAACTAGGCTGGGGTCTCCCTTTTTGAAGATAGGGATGACCGTGGCTAATGACCATAGGTTGGGCAAGGAGCTGGTTCTGAACGATATCTCATAGATTGTGCTTAGAGGTTCTGCTATGGCAGTGGAAAGCTTTTTTAAGAAGTAGGCACATAATCCATCAGGGCCAATAGATAGAGATGGTTTTAGGTTGCATAGTGCCTTTTCAACGTTATCTTCTGTAAAATCAATATGTAGCAGATCGTTGCAATTAGTTATGGTACGACTAGGAAATGTGGGGCATAAGCCATTGTTGTTAACAAAGACTGAACTAAAGAACGTGTTGAAGAGGTTGGCCTTAACGGCTTCATCATTACAGTCTTTCCCGTTAGGCCCTTTTAGTATTTTAGGCCCTTTTAGATTTTGGAATATAATATTCCAAAATCTGGGGAGAGGTTTTGGACACTTAGTGATACCAGGAACATTTATATTCTCTGGGCACTTTGATGGTTCATCAAGTTCCCCAACAATGAACCTGTCCATTCAGGACAACAAAGCTAAAAATATATATATTGTTTTGAGACATAGTCATGGATAGCGATGGATCTCTCAATCCATTGTCTACATCATATTAATCCAGAAATAAGCCTAGCGGCTTATTAAGAAACAGAGGAGAATGGGCTGTAGAAATAATTTACTAAGTTATTGATTTGTATTGCTTGTTAATTTAATTGTGTTTTGTTTTGTTTAATCGAAGGGAATGGTGCATTTTCTCCCCCTCCATCGCACCCATCAAATCGCCCTTCAAAGCCTCGACGGTCTAAGAAAGGTCAGTACAGTATTTTATGATAGAAACTGTTGATATCTTGTACCTATCAGGATAACAGGTTTATCTTTCTTTGTATAATTTTTATTTATTTATTTATTTATTTTATTTATTTATTTATTTATTTATTTATTTATAATATTTATTAAATATTTGTAAGGAGATAAAAGATGAAAAGATAGCAATCTAAGATTAAAGAAAAGAAAAAGGGAAAATAATGTGAAGTGAAAAGGTAAGCAAAGCGTGGAAAGAAATGCAAATAGAAAAAAAAAAAGAAAAGAATAATCATTTCCAATCTTCTTTCAAGGAGACACAAACTTATCCTCTCATCTCCCTCATTAACATTATATCATAATTCTTCTCGTATTCTATCTTTTTAAATCAGTAAATCCATAAATCATCTGTTTGTTTATTCATTTTTTCATTTTCAGCAAAAAGTCCATAAAAGGTTTCCAATCTTCAATCTTAGTGCTTTTGGATGAGCAGCATGGTGGCCTAGTGGTGAAGATGCTCACCTTCCTAGGTAGCAGCAGATGTTTCTCCCCTAGGGCATAAAGAAAAATATCTGCTGTGAACTCTGCATGAAATAGAATACAAAGGCATCTGGCCAATAAACGTTCAGCTGCATTTAGTCATCCTGACTCTACCCCGAATTAAGGGACTACAGCAGTGATGGCGAACCTTTTTTGGTTCGCGTGCCAAAAGGGGGGGCGGGGGGGTTCAGGTCGGCTGATTTTTGGGCCTTCTGGGCCCACTGGGTGTTGGGAAACAGGCTGTTTCCAGCCTCCGGAGGAGGTGGGGAAGGCCCATTTTTTGCTCTCCCCAAGCTCCAGAGCCTTTCTAGGAGTCTGGGGAGGGCAAAAATGGCCTTCCCCACCCCCCCGGAGGTCCTCCGGAGGCCAGAAACGTTCCATTTGCCGACTTCCGGTTGGATCGGAAGTCCCGGTTTTTTGCTCTCCCCAGGCTTCAGAGCCTTTCTATTATCCTGGGCAGGGCGAAACCAACCCTCCCTCCCCCCCCCCAGAGGCCCTCCGGAGGCCAGAAATGGCCCATTTCAAGTTGGGAAACGGGCCATTTCTGGCCTCTGGAGGGCCTCCGGGGGGGTGGGGAACGCCGTTTTCGCCCTCCCCAGGTTCCTAGAAAGGCTCTGTAGCTTGGGGAGAGCAAAAAACGGGCCTTCCCCACCTCCTCCAGAGGCTGGAAACAGCCTGTTTCCCGACTCCCAGTGGGCCCAGAAGGCCCGAAAATCAGCTGGCACGCGCCGGACCTGAGCTCGCGTGCCCACCGATATGGCTCCGCATGCCACTTGTGGCACGCGTGCCATAGGTTTGCCATCACGGGACTACAGGGTCATTAAAGGCAGTAATAAAAGTACGTATTGTCTTAAGCAGGATTATCTTTTATGCGAATTCTGCATATTTATAAGTTGGCTGGAACTGTATATTTTCATAGGACTTGTGTAAGCATTTGCATTTAGCCAGATTATTCCACCACTTTCCAAAATAAATCTTCTTGGGTAGCCTTGTTTAAGACACACTGGCAAACAAACATAGTAGCTCACTCATAATACCTTTTGTCCCCCAGCAGAATCAATCAGGGTAGAAGATCAGGTTCCTGATTTAGGTAAGTGTTGCTTCTGTTTTTCTTGATACTCCTAGGTCAGGGGTGTCAAACTCGATTTCATTGAAGGCCGCATCAGGGTTGTGTTTGACCTTGGGGGTGGGGTGGGCGTGTCCAGGGTGGGCGTGGCCATCTTGACATCACTCGTGTCTGGGGCATCTGTGGTGGCCCAAGCACTCTGCCAGTGAAAACTGGTTCCAGAGCTCCATTTTCAGCTGCGATGGCCTTCTGCTGCCCTCTGCCAGTGAAATGGCAGGAGGCCGTCGCAGCTGAAAATGGAACCTGGGAGGGCTGCACGCGGTCCTCCCGAGCTCCTTTTTCGCTGGCAGAAGCACCGTGGGCCGGTCCTTTGCTGTTTCTAGGGCAGCCCTGAGGGCCAGATCTAAGCACCCCGTGGGCCAAATCCGGCCCCTGGGCCTTGAGTTTGACACTCCTGTCCTAGGTGATTGGTTCTGCAAGGAGATTTATGGCAGCTCTCCCAAAATATAAGGCATTCTTTATGCCTTATAAAAAAAGAAAGGTGTCTCATCTCACTCTTCACTATTATGGGCTATAATGATATCCTAAGAGGGCATACGATGTCTCTGTGATTGTAGAATCATAGAACGATGCTTCTACGTTTCATAGAATCTTATGACTTAGGCTGTCAAGTTTATCCTTCTGCTCATAGCAGAAATCCAAGTGAAAACATCTCTGTCAAATAGCTGTTTAGCCTCTCCTTGAATGTATAGGTAATCCTTGACTTACGACCATAATTGAGCCCAAAATTTATGTTGCTAAGTGAGACATTTGTTAAGTGAATTTTGCCCCATTTTCTTGCCATAGCTGTTAAGTGAATTATTGCAGATGTTAAGTTACTAACCCGGTTGTTTAAGTGAATCTGGCTTTCCCATTGACTTTGCTTGTCAAAAGGTCGCAAAAGCTGATCACATCATCTGGGGACACTGCAACTGTCATAAATATGAACCAGTTGCCAAGCATCCAAATTTTGGTCATATGACCATGAGGATGATGCAGTGGTCGTAAGTGTGAAAAATGGTCATAAGTCACTTTTTTCCGTGACATTGTAACTTTGAACAGTCACTAAATGAACTGTATTCATATTCAGTAAAGAAGAACCCATTTCCTGTCTGGGTAATTGGTTCAGCTATCAATTTCCTACCGTGTTTCCCCGAAAATAAGACCCTGTCTTATATCTTTTTGAACCCTGAAATCAGAGGTGAGTTCCTCCCGGTTTGCACCAGTTCTATAGAACCGGTAGTAAACCAGTGGTAACGTCACGGAGCCGGTTCTTACAGTGCCGGTCCGTGGACGCAGCCATCTTTTTTGGGGAATTTTTTCTTGGAATGCTTCTGCGCATGCGCAGAAGCTAAGTTTTTGGCACTGCGCATGCGTGGCCACGCACAGCCGCGTGCACACAGCCACATGTCGCGGGAGGAAGCGATCCGGCGGCGAGGTAAGTTAGAACCCACCCCTGCCTGAAATAAGTGCTTGGCCTTATTGCCATGCACTCAAAAGTCCAATTGGGCTTATTATCAGGGGATGTCTTATTTTGGGGGAAACAGGGTATTGTTAGGAAGTCAAGTTTTTTAAAGTATTTAATCAGAACCTGCGTTCTTGTGCCTTAAGTTCATTATTCTATGTCCTGTCCTCTGGAATGAAAGAGACCACATTCTGTTCCTTTACGTGAAATTTTTTGGGTAGATGACTCCCTTGAGTCATTTGTTTCTCAAAGTTAAACATATTCAATACTTAGAAACAGAACTTAGTTTCTAGTCCTGCGATCATCCTCACTGCTTTCTTTGAACCTGCTCTGAATCTTATTTAAAACGTGGCACAATAGGCAAAATGGGCTGTGACTAATGCATAATTGATTGATTGATTATGTGCCATCAAGTTGTTGTCTACTCAGTGACCACAAGACTTCCTCAATGATGATCTATCCTTTACCTGATCCTTTAGATCTTGCAACAGTGCATCCATCAACACCCTAACTGAGTTTATCTACCTGGCTGTTGGCCATTATCTTCTCTTTCCTTCCACTTTTCCCAGTGTTCTCCAGAGCAGGGGTCTCCAACCTTGGCAACTTTAAGCCTGGCGGACTTCAACTCCCAGAATTCCCCAGGCAGCTGGCTGGGGAATTCTGGGAGTTGAAGTCCGCCATGCTTAAAGTTGCCAAGGTTGGAGACCCCTGCTGGCTGGGGAATTCTGGCTGGGGAATTCTGGGAGTTGGAAGTCCTCCAGGCTTAAAGTTGCCATGGTTGGAGACCCCTGCTCCAGAGAACTAGGTACATAATGTACCTGTAAGTACAGAATTACTTCCTATGTTTTGGAAAAGTTGCTTCTGTTGAAGCAGACTAAAACTGAATCCCTCTCTTTGTAGTCCTGTCATAGTCATGCTATTACCTCATATTCCCATTGCCTGTCCTATGCATTTGTTTTTTGTTTCCTGTCTGAATAGGAAATGTTCCTTGCTAGAATTTGAAGGCATAGAATCCGTATTGTGTCAGTCTCAGAATCCAGACTAGGGAAATTGGATTTCCAGCAGCCAAAGTTAAGCCTCTATAAACCACCTGGACCTTTCTTATATCTAGCAAATCCAGAATAAATTATGGAGTGCATTTTGAAACCTGCAGCATAAATGATATAAAACAAAACATTTCATATACATTTTGTCAATGTTTTGAACATGTCTGAAATTTATGTTTGGCAGAGAAGGGTTTTTTTCTTGGTAGAAGGTTGTATTGGCTCTTGGGCACGGAAGATCATAAGTTCATGACTGGGTCCCAATAAACAGATACGAGCTTTGTTATATAAACCATTAAGAGAGACTCTGCTGCAAAGGAACAAATGCAACTTCCCATTCTGATTTTCTAGTTGTACATTTCCTTTCTGGTTTAGAAGCACCTGGAAAGCAAAATCCGAGTTCTGAGGACCCTGTAAGAACAATGGTGGCCATTTTTGACTACAATCCCCAAGAGAATTCTCCTAATCCAGACACGGAGGTAAGATGAGGCTGCTCTTAGCTTAATCTTTGCAGCACTGTTAGAGGGTAGAGGTATGAACTGCTTAGCTTTGTGTATCAGTTAAGGAATTGCCATGGGCCCAATAAATCCTGAAGATTGTCTTGTTTCAGTGCTAGTTTCAGTGTATAAACTGAAAATGGAAGTAATCCCTTCCTTCTCCGTTGCTTCTATACTGATTTTCTACTATTGTGTGTGTGCATGAATTGAAAGAAAAAAGAAAAACAGAAGAAAGGCTGAAGTAACAATATAATAAAGAAAGAATATAGAGTTGCTCTGAATGATGAGATGGGTGGTGTATAAAGTTTATACATGTGTGTGTATGACAGAGAAAAAAACTTCCAATCTTCATCACAAGTATAAACAAATTTAGTAATTCTTTATCCTCTCTAAAGTCACAAACATCTTTTCATCCTATATCCCATCTCTTATCTATAAGCAAATCCATAAACCATCATCTTTTCAGTGATTTTCTACTATTGTTGTTAATGTTTTCCTCTAGGTTGAGCTCAGATTTTGTGCTGGGGACATTGTGACTGTGCTCAGTTCCATGGATGATGATGGGTTCTACTATGTACGTATCATGCCTTTCTTTCTTTTTTTTTTTAATTCAAATGGTTCACAGTGATATAGCTGGTAAATCAGAGGCCTGCATTGCTATGAATGGAACTGGGGGTGTGATTGTCCTAAAGGTGCTTTTTCAAGAGGCAACTGGACTTTCTGGTTTTTCTTTGAAGACGTTTCGCTTCTCATCCAAGAAGCTTCTTCAGCTCTGGGACAACCATGATCTGGATGACCGAGAATCTCCGTAGACACGGGGCAGGGGTGGGTTCTGGATCCGTTTGCTGCCGGTTCACTCAGGGTCATGCCATGCACGTGCACGCCCCCGCAGCAATCAAAAAATAGCTTCTGCACATGCGCAGAAGAAAAATCCAAGATGGCGGCACCCACGGAACACACCGAAAGAACCGGTTCCATGACATCGTCACCGGTTTACTAACGGTTCTAAAGAACCGGTTAAAACTGGTAGGAACCCACCTCTGACATGGGGGTGTGATTGTTTCTATTTTAAGAGCTTGTGGAATATACTGTATATATCTAAAGTCTCATGTCTGTTTGATGGTAACCTTCAGTTGGGTGAAATGGTGCATCACAGGGCAACAATTTTTGAATCAAAGAACCTCAAACGAGCTTACTTACAGAATGCATCCAAAATCTGGGACCCATGACTCCCATGAGACTGAAATTTTGGCAAAGTTGTGGCCACTTGAATGCTGTCATGCTACTGTGCCGCTGCACGGCCACAGTCAACCTCATCACATAATTGTCATTTCCGTGACATTTCCAAGCTCCCTACAAGCTTCCTACAAAGAAAGTCAATGGGGAAGCCAGTAGCAAATTGAAAGTCATTCCCACTGCCTTTTTGGCCTCTCTTTGCGTAAAGAAATATTCTTGAAATGACAATCCAACAGGTCACAGGTTGCTTGGCTGAATTCTACAATAATTATTGCTTTCCAGAAAGCATTGCTGATATCAGCAAAAGTGAGGGATCTGAGTGTTTATTTATTTTTATTATTTATTTATTTATTTATTTTGTCAAGCGTGTATTAGATAACAGATATAGGTATAAACATGGTTATTAATACATGAAATGGATACGAACAAAAGGGGACATTAGGACAGGGACGGTAGGCACGTTGGTGCGCTTATGCACACCCCTTACAGACCTCTTAGGAATGGGGTGGGGTCAACAGTAGATAGTCTAAGGTTAAAGTTTTGGGGGTTTGGGGAAGAAACCACAAAGTCAGGTAGTGTATTCCAGGCATCGACCACTCTGTTGCTGAAGTCGTATTTCCTGCAATCGAGTTTGGTGCGTTTTCCAATTTGGAAATGAAAGCATCTGCTTTTCTTCTGAATGGACTCCTGATCTTTTGACAAGTACATAGAGTAATAGGCAGAGATCCAAGATATGAGATATATCACTAGTCCATCACTTTGCTTGGAAATAGAACATGCACAAGAGATTGATGGTAGGAAAAAAGGAAGGCCGTCCCTTTCTCTGATAGGTTTTGAATCATCAAGAGATCTCCAACCAAACATTTCCCTTCTTTATCTGCAGGGGGAGGTAAATGGACAGAAAGGTCTTGTTCCATCTAATTTCCTGGAAGCTTTGCCATCAGACGGAGCACTGACAAGTGAGCCAAGCCTTGGAAGGCAGGTAAGGGAGACATGTTGCCTGATTGGGACCCAGATGTGAAAAATGGATTTTTGTCACAGAACTGGGATGCCAGCAAATAGGTGTCTTTTCCTCCATCCATGTATTCCACCAGCCCAGATAACTGAGCTATCTTTGTTTCATTTATTTATTCTTGTATGCTCATGGCATCTCTCAGCGAGTGAGAAAAAGAAGAATCCAGTGATGCATGTGAGAAAGTCAAGAGGAAGAGAGAAAGGCAGAGAACAATCGCGTAAGTCCCAGATCAAATCCTTCTGGAATGCTTTTTGCCAGTTAGTAAATCTTCTATATCTCCGGATATATTGGCATCAGGATGAGAGCAGAAACAAAATTTTCCTTCCCATTCTGCAAATCAAGGGGCCTACTTCAAACAGATGCTTAAGAATGTCAAGATAGATCCTTTGAATCTCCCCGCAATTATTGTCATCCACCAGAGCCAGTGCTTGCCTACAGCTGGTGTGAACTTGGTATAAAGTTGGCTCTTTATACCAAGTTGTCAGCCATAATTATCATTTCCAATGCTCCCTGCCAGTTTCCTACAAAGAAAGTCAATAAGGATGCTGGTAGGAAGTTGGAAGTCACTCCCACTGTTTTTTTTACCCTCTGTTTAGGCAAGGAAATATCTCTGAAATGAATATTAGCAATAGCAATAGCACTTAGACTTATATACCGCTTCATAGTGCTTTACAGCCCTCTCTAAGCGGTTCACAGAGTCAGCATATTGCCCCCAACAATCTGGGTCCTCATTTTACCCACCTCGGAAGGATGGAAGGCTGAGTCAATCTTGAGCCGGTGAGATTTGAACCGCTGAACTGCAGCTAGCAGTCAGCTGAAGTAGCCTGCAGTACTGCACTCTAACCACTGCGCCACCTCGGCTCTTATATTGGATCACAGGTTGCCTAGCTGAATTGTACAACAATTATTGCCTTCCAGAAAGTGTCAGTGATGTCAGCAAATACAGGGATCTGAGTGTTCCAGCTTGTAAATGAAGTATCTACTTTGCTTCAAAAAGAACTCCTGTTCGTTTGACAAGTACATACAGTAATGGGCAGGACCCCTCTGCATACAGCATTTGTGTTACTCCCAGATCAGTTTTGTACCCACGTGATCACCTGCCATAACCTTCATTCTGTAGTTCAAGGGTTGTTGTTGCAAAACCAGATCTACTGTAATATGTTTTTCTGGAGTTGCTAGGTGGACAATTTTCTGCTGCTTGGAATTTGAAGTTCATTCCACCCTGGAAAAACCTCTCGGTCCCTGGTGCCCAAAGGTTGGGGGCCACTGCTGTACACCCACCCACACAAATCTAAATTTGAATAAGATGCAAACCCATGTATTGTCCAGGAATGGTTTCTAGTTCAAACTTAATGTGGATATTTATTCGTAAAGTTTGAAATTATTTTGGATATTGCATTATTTATTGTTGAGGTGTGAGACAGTGAGTTGCATGCAGCATTTTGTTTCTCATATTCACTATCTTTTTATTTCACAGTGGTATCCAGTAGATCATCTGATACACCTTCCATTTTTGCTTAGCACCTGGACTGTCCACTGCCTCAGAGTCTCAGGGTTGGGTGTCTCTTGGGCCTCTCAATCCTGAGACCTGCCCTTCAGGGTAAGAAGAAGAACATATTCCTGAAGGGAGGGAAAATTCACCCCAGGTCAAGCAAGAAGAATGGTGCTGAGCTCAGCTGCTGCAGAATGTTGCAGTAAAAAAGGAACGAATCACGATGTAATCCACAGTGGCATTTTATTTCCATGGATTGCAAGATGTGTCAAGTGGTTTGGGGGAAGCAAGTATGAGCTCCAGAAAGGGGGTTCTGTAGAGACACGTTGCTCACAATCTCTTCTCCAGTGTGTGGTATCGGCTGTAATATAGTTCAATGGATGTTCCCTATTTTACCTTTCTTCCAGAAAATATCTCCCTTGTTTTGGAAATCAAAGCTGCTTTCTTAGGCCTTTTCTCTCAGCATATCACTTCTCTCGATCCAGAACTTTCTTTTATCGCCTCTTCTCAACCTGTTGCAAGTGGACATTTTTCCCCCCTGGGAATTGTCCTTCCCAGAAAGAATCAGTCAAGGATCTAATTTGGCTGGGTGTGGCTGAAGGGTGGTTGAATATATATTATCTGGGAGTTCCTGCCCAAGAGCCTTCATGTTTGCCAGTGGAAGACTCACACAACTGTCTTCGTGTGGATTCTTGTTTTGATACAGCAACTTCTCTTTTTGTGTTACTCTAATGCTAAACTGGGTATCTTGCACATTTCTGTCCCTGAGTAGAAATCAGGGCATTTACCATTTGATGGTAAGTTAAGGACTTATTGATTGCCTTCAGGTACATAACTCTGTACAGTACCGCTTGATAAACAATTTACTGTAATAATACCGCTAATCATTCCTTGGACATAAAATGTGACCAACAAGCACTAGTGGAGTGCATAATACCAGACATGTCACTGGAGGGGAAAACCCCCCACAAAATTGTGTCTCACTTTCTTTGGCCATGTCATGCGGGGGAATTCACTGGAGAAAGCAATTACGTTGGGAGGAGTTAGTGGTAAAAGGAAAGCAGGCCACTGAAGAATATGATGGCTGGATACTATCAACGCTAACACCAACCGGAGCATAGAAAAACTCAAAGAAGTTGTGCAAGATTGGAAGATGTGGAGAGGCCTGGCCAATAGACTCGCTAAGATTTGGGCACAATTGAATGGATAATATCATCATCATCATCATCATCATCATCATCGCTAATGATGGAATTTTACTTATCTATTCTTACCTTTCTCACAGTTTTTCCTGGATTACATTCAAACAGTTTGAAACCTCTGAATATAAAATCTCATTAATATATTGTGTCATCCTATAAAGTACCATGTATGGGGAAAACATCACTTCTGCTCCAGGTATGTCCTGGGAGCTCCCACAATGCCAGCTGAGATGTGGGGGCAGCATCTCATAAGCATCCAAATTATCCAGCTACTCAAGATCTTCTAGGAAGGAGATTTTTTCCCCCTACCCTACATCCCTGCTTCCAATCTTTGCGTTTTCATTAGGGACGCTTTGACATGCCCACTGTCTTTTGGTCCACAGATTGTTACCGGCTAAAGGTGAGAGAATCAGAAAGCCAGGCTCACCCTCAGGAGCTACTCTCATCTTCCAAATAGTTGTAACATGTCCAGACTCGAGATCATAACATTTACCTGATACATGGGGGGGAGAATCCCCCAAAATGCTACCATCTAGTAAAGCATAGAGATGGTGATTAGATAGATTTCTGGCTACAGGTCTGAAGAATGTATGCAGCTCAAGAAGAGTTCTAACAGCCCCTTTAGAACTTCTGTGCTAGATATGCAACTAAATAAGCTTTCTGTTTTCCATAGTTAGACTCTCTACTCAGAGTGTAAAGGTAATAAGTCTCCTTGGCTATTGCCTTCAGCTATTGGTATTCACAGGTACACTACACCTGAAAGGGAGAGGTTTCATTTCATCTAATCTCAAAGGATCTCTTATTTCTGTTCCATGAAGTTAACTAGTTTCTCCTTTAATACCATCTAAGCCTATGAGCATTAACACATTGTGCAATATAAATTGTGTACTTTGAGAAGGTCTCTGTCCTGAGTTTATACTCTGTCAACAGCATTGTTGGATTCCCAATGCTGGCATTTTGAGTTTGGAAGAAAAGACTGTTTCAACCTTCGCTAATTTGCCAACTTCCAGATTCGTTGGGACTACAGCTTCCATTCCCAACTTTGAACATTGTGGGTGAAAATCCTAAGAATTGCAATCCCAACAACTCTGGAAAGTATCTATTTTATGGAAAGCTGCTCTTTCTCTTCTACACCCCCTGTATAATTTATAATCCTCTGGAGTTTCTGCTTCACAGTTGCCTAGAACAATTCTTGACCACTGCCTATTATTGACATTGAGATTGCCAGTTGACCTTGACTTAGCTTAAATGGACCATCAATTGGGTTGCATTTACTTCATTTCATAAAAGATGTTCAACCCACCCTTAGCCTATGCCCAAGAATATATCAAAATGCAGACTGTACTGTATTATGGAAACATAACGCTTTCTTTAAAATAGCTCTGAATGGCGATCTTGATTCTTTTCTTGGTAGAAGACTTCTTTGCCTGGATCAAAGTTGGACCTAAAATTGGAAACATGTTCTTATGAAGTGAAATTCTGAGGCAAATGTCCACTACTGAAGAAACAGAGAGAGGGAGGGAGAGGGAGAGGGGGAGAGAGAGAGAGAATGGCTAAGTTGGATTAAGTTGTTGATATGTACAAGTATGAGTTTATCCTTTGTCCCTAGTTACTGGCATTCTAAACTAAGAAGGCAGCCCAGACTCGACCGATGTCCTTCTCCTGTGATCTGCCTTTTGTAAGATTTCTAGCTGCCGAACTAAGCAACTCTAATGGTGAGGATCAGTGGGCACTGTGCCAGCCCGTGTGCCTAGCCTGTGGGAAGGGGCGCCCCTTATTCAGAGGTAACCCCTATTTCATGACTGAGAGATTTGTGTGTGCGTGTTTTAATAAATGTGTCCCCCATTCTTGCAGCCAATGTACCTCTGCATGTTTGTTGGGAGAAGGAATCATTCTTGTTTTGTTCAGTATGGATTATTGAAAGGGGACGTTGGATGAGCTATGTTTTTATTTAAAAATAATAATTTATTATATTAAAGTCTATTTTCACACAAAAAAAATATCAAGTGTTCCTATCGGAAATTTGCTTCTTTTCGGAAGAGATCGATGGGGGCTGAATGGAACTATTCAGTTGCCCTGATGGCGATGGTAGATTTACATCCTGTCTTTCCTCTAGGACTGGGGTACCCAACCTTGGCGACTTTACGGGACTTTACGGGACTTCAACTCCCAGAATTCCTCACCAGTTTGGTGGGCAGCTTTACAGGTCTTTGGACACTTGGGTTAGAAGAGGAAACCAACAGAACGCTTTTTAATTTCTTTGCAGCTTCCAAATACCTTAAATCCTTAAGTGCTATGAGAAAATACTGGCAGAAAGTGGTAATGGGGTCCAGAAATATCCTATGGAGTGTAATATAGGAGAATTGGCAGTGCCTCATGACATTTATATGGGATATTCCTCTGTAGGACACAAACAAGGACAAGCAGGTGAAAGCGATTGCCACTTTCTCTATTCACACAGGCTGAAATTCTTGAGCTACTTAGTAGTATACTGGTCATCTTTCCCATACTGGTAGTTGTCTACTTACATGACAGACCTTCCCAGAGCTACTTCCGACCCGTTTTTCAGAATTATGGCAGCCAAACATCATACACATCCAATGGTCACATGATTGCATTTTGAGCATTTGGCAACCAGCCCACCTTTATGGCATTTGCAGCATCCTGCAGTTACTTGACCACAATTTGCAATATGTTTCACCAGCTTCCAACATTTACTTCTGGTTTCTGGCAAAAAACCCCAAAAACCCAGCTATTGGAGAAAATGGATTCATTTAGCGACCACCACGTTTGTTTAAGGACTGCAGGGTTCGTTTAAAGAGCATTGTAAAAATGGTTGTAACTTTGAATCCGGTCACATGATGCCTCCACTTACAACCACAACAGCTTATGGTTGTAATTATAGGCTCAATTTGGGTTGTAAGTCAAGAACTACCTGTACAGGATGCACTGTGCTGTCCCAAAGGCGCTTTTTTCCCCCCTCAAGAGGCAACTGGACTTTCTTGTTTATATTTTAGAAGATGTTTCGCTTCTCATCCAAGAA
Organism: Thermophis baileyi; assembly: GCA_003457575.1. Lineage (NCBI taxonomy): Eukaryota > Metazoa > Chordata > Lepidosauria > Squamata > Dipsadidae > Thermophis > Thermophis baileyi. The sequence continues at coordinate 4,185,735 of QLTV01004426.1, read as the reverse complement.
GCTTCTTCTTCTCTGACTGGATGGTGGGAAATGGAAGGATTTATGTTCCTTGCAGACAGCTGGTCATTTGCATCCTTTTAGAGGGTCGTTGAGGCTACTTGGAGGTTTATCTGTGTCCTCAGGGTCACCTGAGTCATTGAGAAGTTGGAACTGTGCTTTCTACAGGATGTTTTCTGCCCTGTGTCCCTTTACTGTTGAACACAGGCGCAGGCTGTTGGGAATGAGTCTGTGTTGTCTTATATCTGAAACTGAAGCACAAATGTAGTCTGCAATTTCTCTGTGCCTTTGTTACCCAGTGTTTCAGGTAATTCAGAATTGATATTTCCTTCGCAGAGCAAAACAGAGAGATGCTTTATGTGGCAAAATTCCTTCTGAAGGATGGTAGAAAGCAGTGGTGGGTTTCTACCAGTTTGCCCCGGTTCAGGCGTACCGGTAGCGGCAGCGGCGGGAGGCTCTGCCCACCCACCCGGACGTCATCATGGATGCTCTGCGCATGTGCAGAAGCGGCGTGCAAGCGAGCAAAGCAAGCACGCGCACCAGCGGTGGGTTGCTCCCGGTTCGGACCGGTTCTTAGAACCGGTAGCGCTGGCGGTGGGAGACTCCGCCCACCTGCCCGGGATCCTTCGGTGCATGCGCAGAAGCATTGTGCGTGCCCACAAGTGCACACGCGAACCGGCAGCAAAATCATTTAGAACCCACCACTGGTGCGCACGCACGCGGACATTTCCAAACCGGTAGCAAAGGTAAGTGAAACCCATTACTGGTAGAAAGCCCAGCAGCCCAGGATGAAACCATTGAGGAAGGCAGCTACAATGACTGGAGGAGAGGGGCCTTCACTAGCCAACTGAAGTGGGGCATTACTGTACCTACAAGGAAATGCTACAGACAGACCATGTAGGGCTGCTTATGTCAGCAAAAGTCAGAAAACACCACTTGAATAGAAATCAGAAAAAAGAAAAGCAGAGGCTACCATCAGAGTAAATCTGAAGTAGTGATCCAGAGGGTGCTATTAATAGTGGGGAGTGGCCTGATGACCCCTTAGTTACCAATCTTTGTTGTGCCCGTGTTATTTGCAGCATTCCTTACTAATGGTATTAATATTGGACAATTTGAGCACAATGTCCAAAATCCAACAAATGCCTTCTAGTCTGTGCCTTGCCTTCTGTTCTATTGTGTAATACATTAAACTTAATTCTGAATTTACCAGCTTTCTGGGTTTGCAAACTAGGATCCTTAATTTAGAAACTGTTGCCTGCATCTCACTAACTCAGAAATACAGTACATGCAGGTACTGAAGGACAACTGTGAGCCCAATAACTACATTCATACAGCATATTATGGTTGGCAATTGTTTACTTATTTTTGTGCAGTTAAATACTTTATATGAACCTGACCCCTTTCGTTAATTTGTAATCAAATATATTTTGCAAATCTCAAAAACAGAAACATTTTAAATCAGTTTCAATGGATTGTGCAAACCTAGAGATGAGTTGAGGATCAATGCCTCAAAAGTTCAGTGACACATTTATTGAGGTCAAAGCTCCTCTTGTGTAGAGGGGGGAAGTTGCATTGCAGCATTTTTAACTGAAGCTGCAATTTCTCACATGGCCGTATTAACCGTTGCTTTCAAAGGAAATGTGTTGTAATTGCTTTGAATGTTGATCTTTTTAATTGCCCCAAATCGACCCTTTAAATTCATCTAACCCAGCTGCAGATCTCCAGAATTTCAAGCAGGGATATTTCCCAATTGCATCTGAGATGTCAGGAAGATGAATTTGGAACCATTAGTGCACAAACAAGTGATCTGTGAACAAAACATTTGTTTGCTTATAGAATTTACAGGTAGCCCTCGACTTACAACAGCAGTGAAAAAAGTGACTTATGACCATTTTACTTCCGACCGTTTCAGCATCCCCATGGTCATACGATCAAAATTCAGGTAACTTGGTTCATATTTATGACGGTTGCAGTGTCCTGGGGTCATATTTATTTGTTTGTTTGTTTGTTTGTTGATTGATTGATTGATTGATTGATTGATTGATTGATTGTATTTCTATGCCACTCAACTCCCAAAGGACTCTGGGCGGCTTACAACAAGGTATAGAAAATACATTTAAAAACATCATAAAATATTAAAAAAAAACCAGTTAACAATCACATACATATCATTCAAGGCCGGACCTCGCAAATTGCGGGATCAACGGCCCCAAGCTTGCCGGAAAAGCCGGGA
>QLTV01004426.1:4154637-4173374 GCA_003457575.1 Thermophis baileyi | reverse complement strand
TCTCTCTCTCTCTCTCTCGCTCTCTCTCTCTCTCTCTCTCTCTCTCTCTCTCTCTCTCTCTCTCCCCCCGGCAGGAAACAGCGGGCGGCTACTGCTGGGTTTGCTCTCCGCCCCGAGAGAGAGAATGAGTGTTGCCAGGGACGACTGGGGCAGGGAATGGGCTCCAGGAGGGGGAGAGGACCCAGTCTCCCCCATTGTGAAACATGCTAGCTTTCACTGTGCTGTGCAAGGCGCTGCAAGAGCAGCGGGCAGGCCATGGAGGGGGTATTGGGTCTTCCTCCTGCCCCATGCCAAAGGAAAGCCAGCCGGGCTTCTCCTTCCCCCTTCCCCCTGCTCCCTTCTCCCCACTCAATCCTACTTCGGGACAGAGAAGCGCGCGCTGGAAACACGTGTTGGGGCTATGTCGGAGTGCGTCTTCTGACCCTCTGGCGCTCGCCTGCAACTCTCTGCGCTCCTCCAGGCCTGGCTTGCTGGGGGGGGGACAGCCCTGACGCCTCTGCTTCCCCCCCGGCCCCCAGCCATCGCTGCCCGGGGAAGGAACAGGAAACAGAAAGTGGCACATTTCAAAGGCAGCGAACAGCGTTCCGCTGCGAGAGCCGGGCCAGGCCTCTCTGCCGTCCAACTCACCAATGGGGCCGCTTCTGTCGGGCCATCTCCCCCCCCTCCCCTGGGCTGTTGTGCTTGGTGCTCGGCGGGGGAGGGGAGCGCTTCCCCACGCTGCCCCCTTCTTTCTCTTGGCCCCGCTGACAAGGGAGGAGAAAGGCCAGGCTTGGGGGATGGCCCCCACCCTGCAAGATCTGCCCCCGCCATTCTCTCCCAGCCCTCTTTGCTGGCGGCAACAGCAAATGTACCACAATGAAGGCGGAATGCTGTTGCTGCACAAAGGCAAGTAGAGGGGCGCTTCGCTACTGCACTAAGGCTGTAGCCATGCCACTGCCGTGACAGGATGATGGCTCTTTCATCCCTCTGCTGCGACAGGGTGACAGGGAGCCACAGCAGAGGGCCCAAAGAGCCGCATGTGGCTCCGGAGCCGCAGGTTGCAGACCCCTGCCCTAGAATCAGCATGTAGACACTTCTACTCCCTATAAGCTCCCCCTATAAATGTCTGCCACTGTACCCCATTTCTCTGCAGCTGCCCCTAAAGGCAAACTATTTGCTTTTAGGAATAAAGATTTCTTCTTTCCTCACAGCTGTCTGGATCTCATTTTATTCTTGCACAACCCTAACTGTCAGGGTTCCAAGTAACACCCAACGAAAGAAAACTCCGAGGCTTGAGTTTCCTCAAAGTTCCACTTTATTAGAGATGTCATATTGGCACATCTGGGAAAACCCAAATCTGAAAGCTTCCGGGTTTTCCACACCCAAAAGAAAGTTCAAGTCCCTGCCACAGCACCCACATGTCCATCACATTGTCCAATCATTGCACCGTCCCAACTGGAGATGCCTTCTATGCACACCCCTCCAGGTGCAGGGCAGAGTGACCTTGACTCTCGGAGAAAGGAATGTTATTTTGATTATATTTCCCCACTCACATAATCCCCCCTCCCAGTTTCCCACAGCACTAAATGTGGCATGCCTGAAGATCCAAGGTTCAAGATGGTTGCCAGGCCTGACAAGCCGTCCCCCCACATCCGATGATCGAACCCTGAAATGAGATCAAGATAGTAACAGAAGGGGGTTAACCAATATCACTTAACCACCCCTACCCCCCCCCGGGGGACCCTTGGGCTTATCAGGATACTTATCATGGAATTGCTTTATTAACCTATCTGCTTTCACATCCCAGCTTTTTACCCAAGTAGCCTCAGACAAAGGGTACCCCTTCCAATGAACTAAGTACTGCAATCTGCCTCTAAACAATCTAGAGTCTAAGGTTTTCTTCACTTCATAATGGGTCTCTCTTTGTACTACAATAGGCTTAGGAGCGAGTCGGGTCTGTGGTCTTAGCCTTGACCCGTATGCTGGTTTCAGCAAGCTGCAATGAAAGACAGGATGTATTTTCCCTAATATGCATGGGAGGCTAAGCTGAACTGTCACTGGGTTAATCACTTTCACTATGGGGAAAGGACCTAAAAACTTAGGTCCTAGCTTTTTACTGGGTAGTTTCAGTCTTATATATTTAGTTGATAGGAAAACCCGATCTCCCACACGGAAGGGAGGTTGGAGAGATCGGTGTCTATCTGCATATTTCTTGTATGCTTCGGCTACGCTTTCTTCGTGTTCTCCCACCCTTTCCTCAACGATTCCATCCAATCAGTCAATGTCATGGAGGAAGGTGGTTCTCTGAGTAGCTCAGGCATGGGAACAAAATCCATGCCGCTTGTGACCTGGAAAGGGGTCAATCCGGTGCTGCTATGCACTGTGTTGTTGTAAGCTACTTCTGCAAACGGTAATAAGTCCGCACAGTTTTCTTGTTGATAATCCACATAGCATTTTATGTACTGTTCCACCATTGCGTTTGCTCTCTCCGCTGTGCCATTCATACTTGGATGAAAAGCCGAGCTAAGTCCCTGGGTGGATCCAACCGACTTGAGGAACTCTCTCCAAAATTTTGCAGTGAATTGGACTCCGCGGTCTGATATTACCCGGCGGGGTATTCCATGCAATCGGTAGATTTGTTTGATGAACATCTTTGCCAGTTTCTTTGCTGAGGGCAGTCTGGAGCAAGCAGTAAAATGAGCTTGCTTGGAAAAAAAGTCAATTACTGTCCAAATCACTGTGTTTCCTCCACTCTCTGGGAGTTCGACTATAAAATCCATCGCGATCTCCTCCCAAGGTCTGCTGGGGCTTGCTACTTGTTGAAGGAGTCCAGGGGGCTTCCCTGGTCTCATCTTCATGGCCGCACAAGTGGCACAGCTTTTAACGTAGTCTTCCACATCTGCTTTCATCTTTGGCCACCAGAATTGTCTTCTAGCCAAGTGCAGGGTTTTCAGGAATCCAAAGTGACCGGCTAGCTTCGAGTCATGGCTGCGCTGTAGCACTTCCAGCCTCAAGCTAGCTGGGACATACAGCTTGGATCCTTTCCACGCTAGCTCATCCCTCATGGTCAATACGTCCTTATTGTCCAGGAGCCAGGGGTCAGTTGGAAGAGCGGTTTTTAGCGCTGCTGTCAGCTTATCCTGTGCAGGGTGAGGGGTTCATCTGGCTTGGCCTCAGGTGGTGACTTGTGTGGCTTTTTGCGTGGGGGGAATAATTGCGTGGACGACTTCCTCCCTGCGGCTGTCAAACTGCAGTTTCCTTGACAGGGCATCGGCAAGTAGATTTTTTTCCCCTGGGATGTACTTAAGTTCAAAGTTGAATCATCTAAAGTATTGCACCCAACAGATTTGCTTAGGTGACAGTTTTCTAGGGGTTTTCAGAGCCTTGAGGTTTTTGTGATCAGTCCAGACCTCGAAAGGCACTTTACCCCCTTCAAGAAAATGTCTCCAGGAGAGGAGGGCCCAGCGGACTGCATAGGCTTTTTCCCAGATTGCCCACCTCCTCTCTGTGTCGGTGAGTTTCTTAGACACATATGCACAAGGCAGAAGTTGGCCTTGTGAGTTTTCTTGTAAGAGCACAGCAGCTACGGCTACGTCGCTGGTGTCTGCTTGGATGATGAATTGTTTTTCTGGGTCTGGGTGTTGGAGAATTGGTTCCTCTGCAAAAAGTCGCTTTAATTTCTCAAAAGCCTTTTGGCAATCCATCGACCAGGCGAGTGGTTGATTTGGCTGCGGTTTTGCAGAGGGAGGCCCGATTTTAAGCAGCTCTGTCAGGAGTAGAACGACCTCCGCGAACGCAGGGATGAATTGCCTGTAAAAGTTTGCAAATCCTATGAAGCTTTGGAGTTGCTTGCGAGTGCATGGGGGTTGCCAGTCCAGTACCACTTTCACTTTTCCAGGATCCATTTCTACATCTTCATTGGATATTCGGTAACCTAGGTAATCCAGGGAGGTTTTGTGGAACTCACATTTTGACAGCTTAGCATAGAGTTTGGCGGCTAGTAATTTCTTTAGTACTTGCCACACCAGTTTTACGTGTTCTTCAAGGTTCTCGTTAAATATGAGAATGTCTTTGGCCGAACCGCTTGTTAAATCTTCTTCTTCCCTTCAGATGCAGTTGTTATAGCAGTAAATGTAAAAACTATAGGAGGATTAGTTTTTTTCTAAGTAGAATGCAGAATTCTGACTGAAAGGGTACAAGATGTGACACAGAGTAAAAATCAGAAGTTCGGTGAATCTCTACTCTGAGCAGGTAATGTGAAGACTGTGCATCATTGGAAGCTTTCAAGAAGAGACTGGACTGCCATCTGTCCGAAATGGTGTAGGGCAGGGGTGTCAAACTCAATTTCATTGAGGGACGCATCAGGGTTGTGTTTGACCTTGGGGGGCCAGGGTGAGCGTGGCCAGCTCAACATCACTTGTGTCGGCACCTGTGGTGGCCTGAGTGCTCTGCCAGCGAAAGTGGGGTCCCGAGCTCCATTTTCGGCTGCGACGGCCTCCTGCAACCCTCTGCCAGTGAAAATGGTATGCGGCCCTCCCATGCGCCGTTTTCACAGAGGGTTGCAGGAGGCCATCGCAGCCTAAAACAGAGCTTGGGACCCCGTTTTCGCTGGCAGAGGCACCACTGGCTGGTCCTTCACTGTTTCCAGGGCAGCCCCACAGGCCAGATCTAAGCACCCCTGGTATAGGGTCTCCTGATCTAAGCACCCCTGGTGTAGGGCTTGAGTTTAACACCCCTGGTGTAGGGCAGGGGTGGGTTCTAACTTACCTTGCTGCCGGTTCACTTCCTCCCACCGCCGCATGCCTCGTGGGCGTGCGTGCGCCTCGTGGGCGCGCACGTGCGCATGCGCAGTGCAAAAAAATTAAAAAATTAAAAAAAATTTAAAAGCCAAAAAAAAGATGGAGACGCATGCGCAGTGCTGGAAACTCAGCTTCTGCGCATGCGCAGAAGAAGAAAAAAATAAAAAAAATTTTCCCAAAAAAAATTCAAAAAAATTCAAAAAAAAGATGGCGGCACCCACAGACCGGCACCGACCGAACCGGATCCATGACGTCACCATGATGTCACCAGCGGGTCACTACCAGTTCAGGCAAACCGGTCTGAACTGGGAGGAACCCACCTCTGGTGTAGGGTCTCCTGCTTGGGCGGGGGGTTGGACTAGATGACCTACAAGGTCCCTTCCAACTGTGTTAATCTGTTAAAAGATGAAATTCTTTCTTTGCAACAAATCATTGAGAAAAGTATGAATGGAAAAAAGAAGGTTTAGTAAAGAAAGAATATTTGCCAGTTTGGATAACGTGAAGTATCTAGTTTGGGAATATTGTTTGCAAATATGAAATTTAAGTTTGGAGCTGATTGCTTTAAGGACTTTATATACTGTATAACGGGATTGGACCTTGCGGCCTAGGAAACCGAAATGAAATGAGATAAGGACCTATTTATCTCTGCCAATCCAATGTTTTCTTCCTGGCAAAGAGTCTTCAAACAACCAAAATAACATCAATAATACAGTACATAGATGTCACCAGACAGCACAAGAAATAAAATTAACTGTTTTACCTTTGGTGGGATGAGTGGCATAAGTTTAATCATAAATAAATAAAATAAACTGATACAAAGAGGTGGAAGAGCTCAGACATAACAACAAAGGTGTGACCAGGAGTTGATTGCGGATGACAAACTGCTTGTGTACATAACGAAGACAACCAGATTCCACAATAAATTCTTGGCCATATAAGGTATCCCTAATTTTCAAGGAGAAATCTGTTCTGAACCTTATTGAAAGGGAGTCAGAGAGAATGCCATGCATATGCCATGCAAATTAATGCATCATAGAACATTAAACCAATTAATGCAGGAGTGTCAAACCCGCGGCCCGCGAGCTGGATGCGTCACACACTGGCCATGCCCACCCCTGGTTTAGCAAAGGGGGAAAAGTTGCGATACATCATGTGATGACAACGTGACGCCACAAGTTTGACACCCCTGAATTAATGCATCATAGAACAAATAAATTCAGAGTTCTCATTTGAGGCACAAAAGACAAGGCTCAACATTTTGGACACATTATGTGAAGAATTATGTGGTTTTTTGACAAGTTCATAATGGTAACCTAGGGACATTCTCATTCATCCAGGTGCTTTTTCAAGAGGCAACTGGACTTTCTTTGAAGACGTTTCGCTTCTCATCCAACAAGCAGAGCTGAAGAAGCTTCTTGGATGAGAAGCGAAACATCTTAAAAGAAAAACTAGAAAATCCAGTTGCCTCTTGAAAAAGCCCCTTTCATAATGGTAGAGAAAGTGGAACAAAAGAGAATGACTAGCAGCTGAGAAAAATGGACTGACTTACAGCATGCACCATTGGGAGACCTGAAGGGTCAGATTGGGGCCAAATCATTTTAGAAAAAGTCTATGTGGTTGCTAGGAATCAACACTGATTTAATAGCACATAATCAATCTAGTGAAAATAAAGTATGTCTGAGTATATGGAATAGAATAAGAGTGGAATAACAGGGAATAAGACAAATATGTATGAAGTTCCTTTGTTATTTTATATATTTATGGACAAATGAAGAAGGGATATTTGCAATAACTTTGGTTAGGGATGTGACTGTGTGTACTTTTATACGCAGGTTATGCTGCATTGTTGACTGAGAATCTGAATTATTTGCTGCAAATATCAAGCATGTAACAAGGAATATGGATCTGAAACAGAGGTGGGTTCCTCCCGGTTCGGACCGGTTCACCTGAACCGGTAGCGACCCGCTGGTGACATCATGATGATGTCACGGATCCGGTTCGGTCAGTGCTGGTCCGTGGACGCCACCATCTTTTTTTTGAATTTTTTTTATTTTTATTTTTTGAATTTTTTTTGAATTTTTTTTTATTTTTTCTTCTGCGCAGGCGCAGAAGCCGAGTTTCTGGCACTGCGCATGCATTGCCATCTTGTTTTCGGCTTTTTTTTAAAAAAAAATTGCACTGCGCATGCGTGCACGCACCCATGAGGCGCACCCATGCGGCACGGGAGGAAGCGAACCGGCAGCAAGGTAAGTTAGAACCCACCCCTGATCTGAAAGTTAATGTATCAAAGACCAGGGTTGACTGGAAAAATAAAATAAAAAAATAGATGGAGAAATGTTATGACATGCAAATGCCAGCAGAACCGTAATGGGTATTCTGTAGCCCATTACAAAGAATGCATTATGGAGCTGTGCATAACTTTGTCCTTTTGCCCATTTTGTCATAAGGAAGTGAAAGTTAGACATGTCAAAAGAAACATAACGGTAACTTGAATAAATACTCAAAAAATATATGTGATAAAGCAAGAAGAGGTAGGGTCAACATTAGAATGTATGGCTGATAAATAAATGTGGATAGAATACAAAAGAAAGAAATATTTTACATAGAGATGGCTTGGTCAGAAAGAGTGTTAATAAGAATCAAAATGTAAAACAAATATATGAAGAAAGAGGAAATGGATTGAGAGAAAAAGGAAGATTATGGATGTGATGGACGTGATGCTGAAAAAGAGAGGTGAGATGTTTAAAGAACAGATGTTAATGTGGGGAGTGGTCAGTGGTGAAATCCATTTTTTTACTACCGGTTCTGTGGGCGTGGCCTTGGTGGACGTGGTGTGGCTTGATGGGCGTGACTTGGTGGGCGTGGCAGGGGAAGGATACTGCAAAATCCCCATTCCCTCCCCACTCCTGGGGCCAGCCAGAGGTGGTATTTGCCGGTTCTCTGAACTACTCAAAATTTCCGCTACCGGTTCTCCGAACTACTCAAAATTTCTGCTACCGGTTCTCCAGAACCTGTCAGATCCTGCTGGATTTCACCCCTGGGAATGGTCTATAGAAATGGGTGGAAACAATGCAGGGATGGGTTCTAACTTACCTTGCTGCCGGTTCGCTTCCTCCCGTGCCACGTGGCCACGCTGCATGGCCGCATGTGCGCTTGGCGCGCACGCGCATGCACAGTGCCAAAAAAATACAAAAAAGCCCAAAAAAAGCCAAAAACAAGATGGCAACACATGCGCAGTGCCAGAAACTCGGCTTCTGCGCATGTGCAGAAGAAGAAAAAATAAAAAAATCCAAAAAATATATTTTTTTTTCAAAAAAAAAATTCCAAAAAAAAAAATGGCAGCACCCACGGACCAGCACTGGCCGAACCGGATCCGTGACATCATCGTGATGTCACCAGCAGGTCGCTACCAGTTCGGGCGAACTGGTCCGAACCGGGAGGAACCCACCTCTGAAACAATAATAGAAAGGTATGAAGAAGAATAATGAATGGTTTTTGCATGAACTAGATTTAGGTTTCCATTTCTTTTATCTCCTGCCTTTATTTTATTTGTCCATTCTATCTTACTCTTTTTCTAAGATTTGCATACAGTTGCTTCCCCAAAAGGGACTAATGTGATGAGTATGGAAGAATCGATGTATTTTTAAACATAACATATCATGTTACAAATTTAAAACTTGGTTGTTGTTTTTTGTTAATGTTCTTGGCGAGGTTCCTCCAGCAAAGGAAGTGCACACAGCATCACTTTCCTGACCTTGCAGAACAATTGATTTTTGCTTTTGATAGCTCAAACCCAACTTCCCAATGTCTCCCATCATGCTCTGCCGTGACTTGATTCTGTCTCTCCCATAGATTCTCAAACAGGTTCTTGCTGCTCTTCAAGGCAAAGTATCTTGAGTTGAACGGAGTTGTTGCTCTGTTCCCCCAAAGTCTACCAGATACTTTCCAGAAGCATTTGGGTTGTAGCACATCAAAAACATGCCAGGTTGGGGAAAAGTAGGACACCAAATCTGGCCTGCAAAATTCTGGACCACCGTAATAGCAAAAAGGCAGAGATAGAGAAGTTGATTTCTTCCACTAGTCCTCTGGACTTTTCTAGATAAGATCTAAAACCCTAGGAAAGCTGCTGTATGGCTCTTCTACATTTTCAGAGCATTATCAGTAGGATGTGTCTTAAAAAGGAGGGAAAAAGAAAATGGGTGTGACTTTTCTTCTGTAAATGGTTCCTCCCATCTTCCAGAAAATAGTTGATTTCCAGGCATCTAAGGTCAGAACTGGAGAAGATGGCAAGTAAGTGATTTTGAAATGCTTCTTAAAATTAATTATCTTAGTGCATTGCTCAGAAACTACCTTATGGACTTGAGTGTTCTCCATTCCTTCCATTTTATATTAGATCTCCTTAACTAGTAAAATTCTCTATTTCAGCCTTCCTCAACTGGAGGGCCATCAGATATGTTAGATTACAGCTCCTATTCTGATAGATAAGAAATAGTGCATATTGTAATTCAATGTATCTGGAGAGCATCACATGAAGTCATTCTGTTTTGACTAGGAAAACTACAGTGGGAAGCAGAACCATTGCATCTTTAAGTGACAGTATAACAAGAAGTCTTTTTTCCCCCTGCATCAGCTTTGCTCAATCAGGGCTGATTGCAGGCTTTTGAGTTTTTCCTAAGTTTGACAAATAGGATAGAAGCAAAGTATCTACATGCCAATAAGGCTAAATTATCTTGTATTTCAAGCTTTTGTGAATATTTATGGGATGATCATAGGTACAAAGTGTTAATATTTTAAATATTTCCAGAGATTTCTAGTGTATAACAAAAATCTTTCTATATTTAACTTTTCCTTTGGCATGATTAGCAAATAAAATTATTTATTATAATTTTATAGGCTTGGGAACTTTGCATTCTGTTCTTGAAGAACAGTGTAACATTCCTTGATATTTCTATGGCTAAATAACATGACTCACTCTTTTGTCTAATAGCAATTTATAGTGACAGCTGCAGTCATTTGTTCTATTTATTAAATTTTTAAGCTGCCCATTTCCCCCTACAAGGTGATTCCGGGTGGCTCCTCCTACCATCATTGGTAGTCATCCTATCATAATTGGTTCACAATAATTGTAATTGTGGACAGAGCTTTACTTGACTTCAACCATGGTTGGGTGAGGCTATGAAGATGTTCTACACCAGGGGTGTAAAACTCGTGGCCCGTGGCCCGGATGCGTCACATGTTGGCCATGCCCACCCCCGTTTTAGCAAAGGGGGGGAAGTCATTATACATCATGTGATGACAACGTGATGCCGCGAGTTTGACATCCCTGTTCTACACCATTAATGCAGAAATGATCTAGAACAATGATGGCGAACCTTTTTTTGCTCGAGTGCCAAAAGGGCATGCGCGCGCATACACACACCCATAATGCAATGCCCTCCCCCCGCACTGCCCCCCCTCCCGCGCATGCGCGCAGGGCTCACTGAAGCCTCCGGAGCCTGTGGATGGCGAAAAACGGATTCCAGCTGATTTTTGACCTTCCGGAGGGCGGGGGGAAGTCGTTTTCGCCTTCCCCGGGCTTTAGGAAAGCCTCCGATGCCTGTGGATGGAGAAAAACGGACCCAACAGCCCAACCAGAAGTTCAGAAACGAACTTCTGGTTGGGCCGTTGGGCTGTTTTTCACCCTCCCCAGGGTGCCTGTGGATGGAGAAAAATGGACCCAACAGCCCAACCAGAAGTTCAGAAACGAACTTCTGGTTGGGCCGTTGGGCTGTTTTTCACCCTCCCCAGGCTTCAGGAAAGCTTCCTGAAGCCTGGGGAGGGCAAAAACGGCCTTCCCCAAGGCCGAAAATCAGCTGGCCAGCGCGCGCATGCACACTGGAGCTGACATAGGGCAACACCTCGCGTGCCCTCAGATATGGCTCCACGTGCCACCTGTGGCACACGTGCCATAGGTTCGCCATCACGGATCTAGAATGAAGAAACTGCATATACAGCATGCTCTTCTGGATGTGGATGTGACTGTGATTGTGATTGACAGCTGCTGTCCCCAAAATGACTCTCTCACAGAGCTTTCCTCTATTTTGCCGAATGCATTTACTCTGAATCCTTTAGGGCCCTAAACATCCACCAGCCCTAGGATTTTCCTCTTCTTTTTGAGTTGCTGTGACCTGTTTCACGGTCATTCAAGGTTTAGTTCCCGTTGCAGTGATTTCAACAACTTTGGGTATTTTCTCTTTCATATGTCTGGGGGCAAAGAGGAAGGAGAAATAGAGTCAATCAAGAATGCACTTTGATGTACATAAATTGATTTTTCCCCCCTTGCTATTGAATGCAGAAACAATGGAGAGAGATTGAAAGAAAGACAGAAGGAAGGGAAACAAGCAAAACGTATATAACACAATTGTGGCATTTGTGTTTTTATAAAGGGGGATGGGGATTTTTATTTCAATTTGTTTTTTTCAAGAGGGGTACAATTACACTATCTGGGCTGGAGAAAATAGGGTGACCACCCCATTTGCTATCACCCATGGATGATCCAGATTTTTCCTGCCCAATTGTGGTTGCCCTAGAATGGCGGAAGGAAAGAAAATTCCAGATCTAGGACAAGCATTTTTATACCCAGACATTGTCCTGTCCAAGTTTGTGGATCTAGAGCAGGGGTGTCAAACTCAAGGCCCGGGGGCCGGATCCGGCCCATGGGGTACTTAGATCTGGCCCTCAGGGCCACCCTGGAAACAGTGTCCGAGCTCTGTTTTCGGCTGCCATGACCTCCTGCAACTCTCTGCCAGTGAAAAGCAGGAGACCGTGGCAGCCGAAAACAGAGCTCGGGAGCCGGTTTTCACTGGCAGATCACTCGCGCGACCACAGGCGCCCCTGACAGGAGTGACGTTGAGCTGGCCACGTCCACCCTGCCCCCCCTACCCCCCCCAAGGTCAAACAACCCTGATGCAGCCCTCAATGAAATCGAGTTTGACATCCCTGATCTAGAGTAACTGGCTTCTGAAATTCGTATTAAAATTCAGTTTGACAATTAAAGATTACTTTCCCAAATGATTTGCAAGTAACTCACATCAAATCTCTGCTTTCTTCAAGGCCTGAGGCTGGTCTTTGTTCTTCTGGGTATTCTAATAGCAGTAAAGCCTCGCGAGGCAGATAACCTTTCTCTACAAGGTAAGGTCTTTCACTTTAGAACCACTTGTTAAAATTGAGTTGAAGAGTCTGTAGAGGTCTGCATGTGTCCCCACTTCTTGTAAAAATTCAGCCTAAATATTTCATCATTTAAGAACAAGCTGCAGGAACAAATGCAGTTTTCCAAGTGTTTTTGATTGCCTCAGTGTAAACAACTCACTACAGCAGGGAAAAAAAACATGGTCATTTAAGGATAATTTGCTAACATTTGAACTGATGCAGAAATTCAGTCTGCATTTCTTTTCTTGGTGGACACTCAAAAGTCTGCCAAATATCCCTAAGGCAGTATTTCTGAACCTTGGTGGCTGTAAGACCTGTAGAGTTCAACTCCAAATTGTGTGGCTGGTATCTCGATTATTTTGATCTCCCTTGCAGACAACTCTCATTGGAAGCAGATGTTTCTAATAGTTGCCAAGATGATGTCTGTGCATAAGAGCATCTCTGTGAAAATGATGGAATTGATACATGCCATACAGTGAATGCTGTATATAATTTGCATCATTGGCATGAAAGCATATGACACATGGGCTGTCACACATTCCCTCCATCGACACTCATGCTTAGAATCTATTCCAAATCTTTGGTGGTACCACAGTATTGAGAAAGGCCACCAAGAGGTATGCACCCTAAACCAGGGGTCTCCAACCTAGGCAACTTTAAGCCTGGCGGACTTCAACTCTCAGAATTCTGGGAATTGAAGTCCTCCAGGTTTAAAGTTGCCAAGGTTGGAGACCCCTGCCCTAAAGAACCTCTTACACAGGCATGACCTCTGTAAGCTTCTCCTGGTAGATCTCAGGTACCCATCCATAACATTAGTAACTGACAAGGTTTAAAGTACTGTGTGAGCACAGAGTCAATTTTAATAGACAATTATTTAATGAAATATACTACTGATATCACAACAGGCTTCTCCAAGATGGTGGCTTCTAGATATGCTGGAATATAACTGTTGGAATTCAGATTAGGGACCAGGTTAGGGAAGCTATATTCTCATTAGTTTGTTTTTGTGGGATTTGATTGAAGTGTCTCCTTCAACAAAATCCAAACCAAGTGTCTCTTTTAGACACTGCAAAGAAACTGGAACCTCGATTCCTTCTGCAGAATGTGGAAGAAGCGAAGAAATTAGTTGATGCTGCCTATGAATACACCCAGAACTGGTAAGATTTTGCACAAAGGTTCCAGAAGCCAGGTTTATTTTTGCCTTTTTCTGTCTGCTCTATTTGGTGAAGATTTGCTGCGTTGTTTGCTAGATGACTTCTCTGTGTGAATGTTCAGACAAAAATTCAGGGAGTGTGTCCTGTTGTTTCATTTGGAAAACATGTATATTTCTGCCAGTTACAAACTGATTCAGTAGTTTAGCTATTCCTGTTTTCATCCCATATCTTCATAGTGCATGTTTCGCTTTTGAATTGTGGATGATTTTTTCATTGTGACTGAATTGAAAATCTCACGATATGGAATTGATTTGGCAGTATACAATTGGAATAAAAATACCAACAGGCATACCATTTGCCTGCCTGCGCGTCATTAAAGGCACAGAAGCCTTACAAAATCAAGATGATAATATTCATTTTAGCCAATGGGATGAAATCAAAGGGCGAATGATTAACATGAAGAAATGTAAAGTATTATTATGGGGCCCTAGTTCATCCCTAGATTTCATTAGATAATACAAAACGGTCTCTGCCTCTCTAGTTAGCATCCTTGGCTGGGTCATTGTAACACATACCTTGCGGGTGGAAAAACTTTTATTCTGCGGTCTTGATATAGGTATTTTCTGATTCACCAGGTTAGAAGAAAAACTAAAGAAAGAGACAGTACGCCCTTCAGAGATCCTAGTGTCTTTCAAACAACCTGTAGGAAAAACTCGGTTGCATGTGAAAGCTGCTCATTATATGATGGTGACCTTGGACCTCTTGAAAGAGAAGCTGCAGGATGTATTTCCTCGGGAATTCAATATCACAGGTATTTTGCATACTTTGAACTAATACACTAACCAAAAGTAAAGGTAAAGTTTTCCTTGTCAGTCGTGTTCAACTCTAGGGCGCAGTGCTCATCTCCGTTTCTTGGCCAAGGGAGCCAGCGTAGTCTGAAGGCATTTTCTGTGGTCATGTGGCCAGCATGACAGAAGTAGACAGAATGCTGTTACCTTCCCACCAAAATGACACCTATTAATCTACTTGCATTTCCATGCTTTCGAACTGCTAGGTGGGCAGGAAAAAGTAACCGAAAAGTAACCAAAAATAGGGGAAATAAAATGCTGGGTTTTCTTCCATGCTTAATTTACATTCTTTGCTATTTGCACATCATAACCTCTGCAATAACTTAGCTTATCACAGACAGATCAAAACTAATGTTAATGCTGAGTGTTTCAATTTGAAAACTCCAACCCCAATGTTTATAGTGTAAGCTTTTAAAATATCAAATGGTGCTCATAAGCCTGCAGTCTCACGCATTACCATCTCACGGAAACTAGGTTGTGCTTTAACATTTGCCCTTCTTTACTTCTTGCAATGCAGTTTCCCTAGTGAAAAACAAACCTATATGAAGGGAAATGCACCCGTTCCTGGAAAGATCGATACAGATTTATTAGGAGAAGCTTTGCAAAAACAATGTGCATTTGTCAAAATTGTAGACAAAAACTGTATGGTTTGGAAAAATGTGCAAAGATACATTAATAAATGCAATCTTTTTCTTTTTTAAAAAAATCTCAAACTTGTAGAAGCATAAGATGAACTAAATATGAGGAACTGAGAAGAAACTGAATTGACAGATTTAACCATTCATTTTGACCGCAGAGTTCATGTACTGTACATTTCTTGTCCAATCATTTTCAAAGAGGAAGCAAAAGAGAAATGTTTTTTTTAATCTAAGAATTTAATCATTTTATGTTAGATGTCAGTTGATGGTTGGGTGGGGCAACCAAAAAAGACATGGATAATGATTGTTGGTAAGAAGCTAATGTTTTATATGGAAGCATTTGTCTTCATGAAAATTTCATGGGAAATCTTTTCAGAGAATGCTTTTGATTGGGGTTTTTTTCCTCAAATCTCGTCCTATGCAACAGGAAGACCCTTTTGTTTTCTTTATCATTTTCAATAGCTTTTATGATGTGTTAAATAGATTCAGTTGCATAATAATGCATGAGACTGAATTAAAACACTGCCCAGAGCCCCCTTTGAGGGAGATGGGCAGTTTAGAAATATGAAATATAAACAAAAAATAAACAATAAATATCTGTAAGGTATGGCAGAAAGAAACCTTAATGCTGATATACCTATAATTATATCAAGTTTACTTTTATAGTGCTTTACCAAAGTCTATAAGAGCATTACATGTTAAGAAGAACATTGGTAAACTGGAGATGATCCAGAGAAGAATGGCTAAGATGATGGGAAGTTAGAAATTATTGTTGTTGTTGTTGTTTTTGTTAGTTGCGAAGTCGTGTCCGATCCATCGCGACCCCATGGACAACGTTCCTCCTGGCCTTCCTGTTCTCTACCATCCCCCGGAGTCCATTTAAGCTGATGCCTACTGCTTCAGTGACTCCATCCAGCCACCTCATTCTCTGTCGTCCCCTTCTTCTTTTGCCCTCAATCTTTCCCAGCATCAGGCTCTTCTCCAGTGAGTCCTTCCTTCTCATTAGGTGGCCAAAGTATTTGAGTTTCATCTTCAGGATCTGGCCTTCTAAAGAGCAGTCAGGGTTGATCTCCTCTAGGACCGACCGGTTTGATCACCTTGCAGTCCAAGGGACTCGCAGGAGTCTTCTCCAGCACCATAGTTCAAAGGCCTCAATTCTTTGACGCTCAGCCTTTCTTATGGTCCAACTTTCACAGCCATACATTGCAACTGGAAAAACCAATTAGAAATTAACTCCTAGTTATTAATATTACCCAAGGGGTGGGTATATTTAAATTTAGAGAAAAGAAGATCTTCAAATTGTAGGAGAAACTAGAGTGTTTTTAATAGTTCCTAAGGTAGAACTCAGATCAATGGATGGAAATTAAAGAGAAAGAGATTGGGGGCTGACAATAAAAACCCAACCCTGTAAGAGCTACAAATCAATGGAACATCATGTGATGGGAAGTGGTGGGCTCTTCTACCTTGAAGTCATTTAAGGACCACCCAAGAAATCATGCTTCAGAGATGCTACACTTGTATTCTGCTTTGCAGATCCTACATTGAGCAACAGATTGACTTGAAGACTTCAAGATGGCTGCTATTGAACAGCATGCTTAACTTGGCTACTACTTAACCCGTTTTCTGAATTTGCATAATACCTTGACTCCTAAAGCAGCCACATAACCTGCTAAGCTTCACACATGGACAAAAAATGAACCAGTTAAAATGAACCAAATTTAGTATGTTTTAGGAATGCAACCACTAAGTAAATTACTGATTACTGTAGAGTGATTTAATAGCTATCCAGCATCTCTGAAAAAGGAAAATGTTTCACCTTTTGACCCAAAGGTGCTTTTTCAAAAGGCAACTGGACATTGTTTTTTTTCTTGAAGATGTTTTGCTTCTCACCCAAGAAGCTTCTTCAGTTCTGTTCTTCAGTTCTTCACTTCAGAAGTGAAGAAGTTCCTTGAATGAGAAGCAAAACATCTTCAAGAAAAAACAAAGTACCTTTTGAAAAAGCACCTTTGGGACAATCATGACATGGATGACTGAGAATCTCCATAGACTTTTACCTTTTGAATTTCCTCATCCTTACAAAACATAAATCCTGCTTTCGGTTTGTAAAGTATACTGTAATTCAGAAGGCAAGTGATTCTAATCTTGCATTCTTCTGTTATTTTTGCAGCCCTGAAGTTTAAATCCCTTTGTTTTCCTACAGATGTGCTCTCCCCTTCCCAGATGCAAACTATCTACAAGGCAACCGGATGTGCTTCCCAAGAGATCTGTACAAAGCAATGTGATGAGAAGAACCCTTACCGGACTATTACAGGCGAATGCAATAACCTGTATGAGTCTAGAATAGAAATGGACAATGTTTTGGTGGCCAAGACCCTAGTCTAATTGTTTTTAAGTGCTAATGGCTGCTAAGTGAAGAGGGTCATATCTTAAGTTTTAAAGAAACTATTATGGGTCCCTTTTTTAAAAAAACCTGTGATATTTAGTTTAAGACGTACATTAGTTTTCATCCATTACTCATCTCAAAATGGCCAGAAAATGTAGCATCAGTTTCTGACCATTGACCAAGCATTGGTCATAAGAGGCTTCAAAAGCTGCCTGGGTCACAGGTTATCTTCCTACTCTTTCAGTAGAGTCTAGTAGAGCCGAGATGGCGCAGTGGTTAGAGTGCAGTACTGCAGGCTACTTCAGCTGACTGCTAGCTGCAGTTCAGCAGTTCAAATCTCACCGGCTCAAGGTTGACTCAGCCTTCCATCCTTCCGAGGTGGGTAAAATGAGGACCCAGATTGTTGGGGGCAATATGCTGACTCTGTGAACTGCTTAGAGAGGGCTGTAAAGCACTATAAAGCGGTATATAAGTCTAAGTGCTATTGCTAGTGCTATTGCTATTGCAGGGGTGTCAAACTGGCAGCCCACAGGCCCGATGCGTCACGTGAAGGCCACACCCACCCCAGCTCCACAAAGGGGAAAAACTTCACAAAATGTCACGTGATGTGGCGAGTTTGACACCCATGGTCTATTGCACATGCAAGAGTATATGCTCTGCATTTTGAAACTTACTGGTTTGGTCCTAACCTATTGTGCTTAAGAGGATATGATGGGAAGGCATAAGAAAGTCATCAGGCTGCCCCATGGAAGCTTGCACTCCAACAGTGAGGTCATTGGGACTTGACCATGTCTAGAATGGCATGAACCACTTCTTTTCAGAGCCGAGGTGGCGCAGTGGTTAGAGTGCAGTACTGCAGGCTACTTCAGCTGACTGTTCAGCAGTTCAGCGGTTCAAATCTCACCGGCTCAAGGTTGACTCAGCCTTCCATCCTTCCAAGGTGGGTAAAATGAGGACCCAGATTGTTGGGGGCAATATGCTGACTCTGTGAACCGCTTAGAGAGTGCTGTAAAGCACTGTAAAGCGGTATATAAGTCTAAGTGCTATTGCTATTGCTATTTTGTTGGGAGATTTTTTTTCCTGGAAGACATTAGGGCTGCCCTCAACTGATGAGAGTGGTATGGTCTGGCAAAGAATAAAACATTCCGAGATTCTCCAGAATGTGCGATCTCTGAAGTTGGCACTTACAAACTATATATGTTCTGTCAACTCAACCAGTTGAATTTTATCCCACAAACTAAGGTTAAATAAACTAAACCTGAGCATGATGAATAAAATCAGTTGCTGAATCAGGAACAAGCTCTCTTCAGGTGTGGAGTGTCAGTCTAGCTCAAGGGTGTCAAACTCAATTTCACTGAGGGCCACATCAGGGTTGTGTTTGACCTTGGGAGGCAGGGCAGGGGGGGCAGGGTGGATGTGGCCAGCTTGATGTCACTCATGTTGGGGGCACCTGTGGTGGTCCAAGCACTCTGCCAGTGAAAACGGGCTCACATGCTCCGTTTTCAGCTGGGACAGCCTCCTGCAACCCTCTGCTATTTTATTTTATTTTATTTTATTTTATTTTATTTTATTTTATTTTAAAGAGTAAATAACACATATTCTGGCTTAGTAAAGTGCTTCGAAAAAATGATTTGGAAAAACACTTTGGCCCTTAGATGAGCATGAATGTAGCACTTCTCATCTCTTTATTAAAACATACACATCTTTCTTCAGAAGATGTGAATAAGAGCCACATTTTAAAAAATTGG
>QLTV01004426.1:4120066-4153797 GCA_003457575.1 Thermophis baileyi | reverse complement strand
TCACTGAAGCCTAGGACAGAAAAAAAGGGGCAAACCAGAAGTTCAGAAAAACGGACTTCCGGTTTGCCCGTTGGGCCGTTTTTCACACTCCGGAGGTTTCAGGGAAGACTGAAGGTGAAAAAAAGCCCAACGGGGGGGGGGGATGGATGCACGGGGATGCACGCATGCGCAGTGTGGCATGCGTGGGGGGGGGTTGTGTGCTGGCACACACGCACGCTAGCATGCGGGGACACTCCCATTTTTGGCACGCAAGAAGAAAAAGGTTCACCATCACTAGAATAGAGGGTAGTTGTCTAGACAAGGAAGTTCAAGAAGCCTCCTGGAAAGTGAGAGCCAAATCACTTTTATGACATGCCCATTGCCAAGAAGTCTGCTAGTATACCATTGTCAGGAAGAAGCTGGTTACCCCAGCATCTTTTCTATCTCAGTTTGTAATTCAACATATGAGAATCCAAATACAGGCAGTCCTGAACTTACAACAGTTTGTTTAGTGGCCGTTCAAAGTTACAACGGCCCTGAAAAAAGTGACTTCTGACCTTTTTTCCCATTTGCACCCATTGCAGCATCTCCATGGTCAGGTGATTAAAATTCAGATGTTTGGCAACCAACTCATATTTATGACAGTCGCAGTGTCCCGGATCATGTGATTTACTTTTGGTGACCTTCTGACAAGGCAAGCCAATGGGGAAGCCAGATTCACTTAACAGCTGCAGTGATTCACTTAACAATGGTGGCAAGAAAAGTCCTAAAATGAGGCAAAACTCTCTTAACAAATTTATCACTTAGCAACAAAAATGTTAGGCTCAATTGTAGTCGTAAGTTGAGGACTTACCTGTATTGGACTTTCTTCTGGAACTAAACCTCAACATTTAATCAGAATATGGATGATGTATTTGCCGCAACATGTGTGAATGCAATTGAGCTTTATTACTGGATTTTAAGGATTAGCATTGTGTGTAAACCAAGTCTTATTGCTTTTAAAAACTCTCTTCTAAATGGACTTTTGGGTTTAATGAAATATTGCAGGAGAATTCCTACTTTGGGAGCTAGCAACCGTCCATATGTCAGGTGGCTGCCTCAAGAATATGAAGATGGCATCTCTCTCCCACGTGGCTGGACAGAAACGAAGCTGTATTTTGGATTTCCTCTGCCCTCAGTAAGATATAGTCCCTATTTCTCTCTAATTCCAGGATGCTTAGTTTGAACAGAGGAAAGAATCCAGGATTTTAAGGGAGAAAAACAATTGGAAGGGGAGGAGAGAAACCAAGAGTTGAGGCAAGGAGATTAGAGAAATGGAATAATTGATGTAATTGAAGTATCGTAGCCAGAAATGTACTAAGGAGTCCTTAATTTGTCTGCCAGAGCAGAAATGATCCAGGTAAGATTTAAGGCCTATAAATGATCTGGTGCTTTTGTATACTAGTTACAGCAATAGAAAACAGAAATAGAGTGGGATTTTCATGAAACTGTCAGTCGTATCTTATAATTTTGCAAATGAAAAGATAGAGACTTCGTTGTGGTCAAATCCTGGCTCGCTTAAATAAACTTTGAAGATATAAATATATCAAGTATGCAAACAACTATGGTGCACATTGGGCTCCCAACTTGCTAAGCTGCCCTGAACAAAATCACAACCACAACGTAAACCTTTGGTCTATTTATTATATTTCAAAGACAAGACCAATTAAGAGGGAGACCCAGTGTCATTTATAGCATAGAATGGGTATGTTCTTTTAAAAACCAATCTGGATGACTTTATTATGATCACTTCCTACTAGGTCAGCATGCTAGCTGTGCTGTCTTTGAAATGCAGTTAGTCCTCAACTTACCATCATTCGTTTATTGACTGCTTGAAGTTACAACACTTATGACCGTTGCAGCATCCCATGGTCATGTGATCAAAATTTGGGTGCTTGGCAACTGAATTGCTAATCCGGCATAAGAGTACCGGTAGAGATCTGGGGGTTGAATGCATCGTTGACACCGTGCACATAAAAATATTTTGTAAGCCATAGGAGAGAAAGAACAATAAAGTTAAGGGAAGAATAAACAAAAGGGCAGAAATAAGCATCCAGACAATCTCATGATGATTTAATCCACTCAGCATCTGCAGGCTACTGAAGCTTTCTCAAAACAGATTGAATGAAACAAGCACCCTGAAAAAAGACTTGACTATTTGATTGGATGCTGAGAATAGAATATAGAATAGAATAGAATTCTTTATTGGCCAAGTGTGATTGGACACACAAGGAATTTGTCTTTGATACATATGCTCTCAGTGTACATAAAAAGACAAGATACATTTGTCAAGAATCATAAGGTACAACACTTAATGATAGTCATAGGGTACAAGTAAGCAATCAAATCATACTGGGAAACTATAAATCATAAGGATACAAGCAACAAAGTTACAGTTATGCAGTCATAAGTGGGAGGAGATGAGTGATAGGAATGATGAGAAGATTAATAGTAATAATAATGCAGACTTAGTGAATAGTTTGACAGTGTTGAGGGAATTATTTGTTTAGCAGAGTGATGGCGTTCTGGGGGGAAAACTGTTCTTATGTCTAGTTGTTCTGGTGTGCAGTGCTCTATAGCGTCGTTTTGAGGGTAGGAGTTTAAAAAAAAGGAGCTGAAAGCAGAAGGACTTCAGATTGAAATGTTCTATTGCAGGTCCCATATATAAAGCCTCTGAAATTCTAATACCTAATATTAATAATTAGCACATAATATATTTGATATAATAATAAAATAAAATACAATAAGGTTAGATAATAGATAATTAGATAAACCTTTTTATTTAATCCTTTTAGTTAACTGCTTTTAATGAAGTTCCAGGATGCCAGCCATTTGTATTTAATTCTTCTGCCTGAAGACCTTGTGAAGTCATTCCTCTCTCTTGTTTCATCAAGGAGGAGACTTCTAGAGCAGTGCTTCTCAAACTTTTCTTCACCACCGACCCCCTTTAAATACCTTTTGTGGCCACGGACCTCCAAGGCTTAACTCAATATTTAAATCATAACATTTCTTCAAGCCTTCATGGATGAGCTCGCGGCCCCACAGGGATCCGTGGACCAGTGGTGGGATTCAAAAATTTTTACTTTTTAATTTTTACTTTTACCGGTTCTGTGGGCGTGGCTTGGTGGGCGTGGTGTGGCTTGATGGGCGTGGCAGGGGAAGGATACTGTAAAATCTCCATTCCCTCCCCACTCCAGGGGAAGGTTACTGCAAAATCCCCATTTCCTCCCGATCAGCTGGGACTCGGGAGGCAGAGAATAGATGGGGGCGGGGCCAGTCAGAGGTGGTATTTACCGGTTCTCCGAACTACTCAAAATTTCCGCTACCAGTTCTCCAGAACTGGTCAGAACCTGCTGAAACTCACCTCTGCCGTGGACCACAGGTTGAGAACCACTGTCCTAGATGATTTCATTGGCAGTTTGTGCAAGTATATCTTTAAATTCTTTCTCCTAAATTAGCATGTAACAATTTGTAGTTGTTTCCAGGTGAGGTTTCATAAACCCCTTTCCTTTCCTTCTGTCTCTGCCACTCTTGATAATAATTTCTTGGTAATAGGTCCGGGCTGTATCCAATGACATCGTCTTCTTTCCTAATGTGAACGTCACTGATGATCCTTTCCGCTCAGTCTTGTTTATGCAGTGGGGGCAGTTTCTCGATCATGATATGGATTTTGGACCTTCCGTAACAGCGACCCTCACCTTCATGAAAGGAATTGATTGTTTTAAGAGCTGTGAGAAAGGGCCGCCGTGTTTTCCAATCAAGGTATGAGAAATTCTGAATCTAATTCTGCATGGATTAGCAACTACCAAGAGACATTCAGGATGAGTGTCCCAAAGGTGCTTTTTCAAGAGGCAACTGGATTGTCTCCTCCAAGAAGCTTCTTGAGTTCTGACTGATAAACCTCCAAGTGACCTCAACGACTCTCAGAGAGAGTGCTAACCACCAGATGTCTGCAAGGAATATAAATCTTTCCATTCTCCACCCTTCAGTCAGAACTGAAGAAGCTTCTTGGATGAGAAGCGAAATGTCTTCAAAAACAAAGAACATCCAGTTGTCTCTTGAAAAAGCACCTTTGGGACAACCATAACCTGGATGATTGAGAATCTCAATAGACATTTAGGATGAGTGGAAAGCTCATCAGCAGGGAACTCCTGAGTCTTCATACTTTCAGGGCTTCTACTGCCAACCACTTAAATTTGTCAGCCTCTGTTCTTCATCTTCCCAATGCTTCCTAGTTCTGCTTTTCCATCTTTATCTCAATCTCCCTGTCCACTTCCTTGGTGTCTATTCTAAGCATGTGCAAAGGAAGAGATAGAACATGTCCAGCACTTTCTACTCTGCTTGATAGACTAGATCCAGAGGAAAGCATGATTAAATTAACAGTGAGATTCATAAGGATCTGGGCTTCCTAATGACATTTTGGGCAAGAGTTTTCTCCTCTGCTCTTTCTCAGAAATACTACAATTATGCTAGTTTGTTTGAGATGTTCATATTTCGGTATTTTGTTACTGGCTGCCTCTAAATGCATAATAGATAATACACATTTAACTTTGTTCAGTGGGTTACAAAGAAGATCCCAAATTAGGATAAAGTGACAAAAACCCCAGTGAGGCCTAACAGTTAAGGTGCTGGATTGCCACTGGGGAGATCCAAGTTCTAGTCATTTTTGGCAATTAAAGCTCACTGGGTTATTTTGGGCCAACCACTTTTTCTCTCTCTTAGCCCTGCCAACCTTAAAAATGGAGAGGGGGTGGTATATAAGTCACTTTGTGCTCTAGAACAAAAAAAGAGAGAATGTCTAATAATAAATGACTATTTTGTCCAAAGTCATTAAAGTACAGGAGTCTTTGAATCCTCAACTTTTTGTTTATAGAGGGGTTTCTCCCAAAAAAATCAAGACAGGATTTCTTAAACATTTCTTTTTCATATAGTTATCCCCTTTCCTGGACCAGTTACAGCCCACTCAGTTATGCCCTTTCCTGGACCAACAATATCTGCTCATTGTTAACTACACCCTAGTCACCTTCCATCTTGATTATTGCAATGCGCTCTACATGGTGCTGCCCTTAAGAAGTATCCAGAAGTTTCAATTGGTTCAAAATCTGGTAGCCTGCATGGTTTTGTGCAAGCCTAGATTTGCACATGTGACATCCCTCTTGCAGGAGCTGCATTGGCTGCCAGTTTGCTTCCGGGTGCAATTCAAGGTGCTTGTTGTCCCCTTCAAAGCCCTGCATGGCCTAGAACCAGATTATTTAAAGGACCGCCTTTTCTCTGTCATATCTACCTGACCCACCAGAGCAGGGAGGCAGGGAACATTATGTGTCCCCTCTCTTAAGGAGGTCCATCTAGTGCAGGGGTCTGCAACCCGCAGCTCTGGAGCCGCATGTGGCTCTTTCATCCCTCTGCTGCGGCTCCCTGTCGCTCAAAATATGCGTCACAACCGCCAATGTGCGACACTCGCCGGCACGTTATTTATTGAGCTTTTCGGCCCATCTTTTTTTTTTGGAGTTCAAAATGTTTTTGTTGCATGCAGGAATAAAAATGTGTTTTCTCTGTAGCAGGTCATTGATTTCATAAATGCAACACACTATAGTTTTTTTTACACATAGCATAAAGGTAAAAAGCGATATATGCAGTGTTATCTTCATTTTAGATGTCTAAAGGGTTTTGTGGCTCCCGGTGTTTTCTTTTCTGTGGGAAATGGGTCCAAATGGCTCTTTGAGTGTTTAAAGTTGTCAACCCCTGTTCTAGTGGGACCAAGAAGATGCACCTTCTGCATGGTGGCTCCCTCTCTGTGGAACATCATTCCTGTGGAGATTAGATTGGCTCCCATTATGACACTCTTTCACAAGGTCCTGTGTCATGACCCCATTGGAGCCTGGGTCCGAGGAGGAGGACGAGACGGAGCTAGGGCCAATGGAGGAATGACCGGAGGAGCAGGAGAAGGCAATCCTGGGTCCCTTGGGCCTGGGAAGGGTCACAGCGAAGGAGAGATGGTGCAGGACAACCAAGCGAAGTGGGAGGAGAGGGCAGCCAGCAGAGCAGAGTAGCAACGGCGCTCCGGCGATGAGCAATTACCTCTCCCCCCGGATCCCCAAGCACGGAGAATGGAGAGGAGGCGGGATCAGCACAGGGCAACCTGACGACTCGGGAAGAGGGCGCCATGCCCCTCTTCACAAAACTCACTTGGGGAATGAGATTTAAAGAGACACCATTGGGAGGGGCACTTGTCTGGAACAAGCGTTGCCTTTGTCCAGTCTCAGGTGCTGTTACCAATGTCTGGATACTTTGCTGTGCCTTGCCTTGCCCTACTTGCCTTGCCCTGCTTGCCTTGCTTGTCTTGCTTGTCTGGCCTGGTTATGTGCGAGTTCGCAGCGACACAGTTCTACTCCGGGTTGTGCTGCAGTCCCAGTGAACTCTTCCTGTGACGAGGACTCCCTGGAACCAAATTCCCTGAACTGTGGCTGCTCTCAGAACTGTGCTGCTCCTCTGGACTAATAGCAGCCAGGAACTATTGGAGGTGTGTGTTTAGAGCTTGGCTCCTGGACTTGCAGTGAGCGGTGGGACTTTTGGGGGAAAGTTGGAGCAATAAAGGGGAGTTAAGCCTTCGTTCTGGCTGTGTTGTTTTCGTGCCCAGCCCCGGGTCATCACACCCTGAAACAGAACATAGTTCTGCCAATGGATCTGGGGACCCCATAGTCATATGGAGCCCATCAAGTGGCTGGTCTGATTTTTGTCACTAGGTACATGGGGGTTTACTGGTTTTTGTACTGGGATTTTATCTTTATAAGCCACCCAGAGTCCAATGTGAATGAGTTGGGCAGCCTTACAAATTTTCTTAATAAATATAAAAAAGACAGCATTGCTGAGCCAGCATGCTTAGTAGATCTAACCTCCCTATCTGATTTGAAGGTCTTCAGATGCTCACTTATGTGGCCATGATTATTCACGCTGATAGGGGTTGAAGTCCAAAACCCATCACCAAAAGTAAATATGATTCCAGAATTGGATCATATTTATACATTTTCCAAGCATGCCTCCGTTGTGTCGTATGTTCCTTTTAAACATTAATGGGAGAAAGGGGAAAAACATGAGGATAATGTTGCCTACCTGTGTAAAACTGCAGGGTGTTTGATATTCCTCTGCTTGGCAGAATAAAGGAAATATGTTTTTTTGAACCTGGGAATTTAAACTCGTCTTCATCTTTTTGTTCTAGATCCCACCCAATGATCCTACAAAAAAGCAGTTTAAGTGCATCCCCTTTACCCGGTCAGCTCCTGCGTGCAACGGTGGCTATGCCATTCGCAACCAGATCAATGCACTCACATCCTTTGTTGATGCCAGTATGGTATATGCCAGTGAAGACAAGTGGGCAATGCAGCTAAGAAATTTCACAAGCAACCTAGGACTGTTGGCTGTGAATAAAAGGTTCAACGATCGAGGCCTTGCCTTTCTCCCCTTTGGCATTCCTGAAGGCTTTCGGGAAAATTGCGATATAACAAATAAAACCCTCAAAATCCCCTGTTTTTTGGCAGGTAAGTTATTTGAAAGGTGCACCGTTTCTTCGGGGCTGCTCTTGCAAACTAGTCACACCTCGTGAAAGGGATAGCAGGAAGAGATAAAAGGAATAGATGGCTGCAGCAAAGATGATTAGGGGACTGGAAGCTAAAACATATAAAGAACGGTTGCTGGAATTGTTCAGTTTAATGAAAAGAAGGACTAGGGATGACATGATAGCAGTATTCCAGTATCTCAGGGGCTGCCACAAAGAAGAGGGTGTCAATCTAGTCTCCAAAGCACCTGAACACAGGAGTAGAAGCAACAGATGGAAACTAATCAAGGAGAAAACCAACCTAAGCTAAGTAGAAATTTCCTGACAGAACAATTAATTACTGGAACAGTTGCCTCCTGAAGTTGTGGGTGCTCCATCACTGGAGGTTTTCAAGAAGAGATTGGACAACTATTTGTCTGAAATGATATAGGGTTTCCTGCTTGAGCAGGGGGTTGGACTAAAAGACCTCCAAGGTCCCTTCCAACTCTGTTATTGTGTAAAAGGCTGATCTGAATACTGCAGACCCTTGGAGAGCTGCTGTAACTCATTTAAAAATTTTCAGTTTTCAATTCTTCATCATTAGTAGTCTCTTGTGAAATGAAACTTTTGGAAAAAGCTGGAGGAGGGTGCCCTTGTGTGAAGAGCAAAGTACCTGAGTTTAGATATCTGACCAGGGTTGTGCAAGGCCTTTGAAAGAGGTACTTTTAGATCTGCAAATGAAGCTATATGCTTTGCACCTTCAAAGTAGTGGGGTGTCTTCTGCCCAAGCATGAAACCCATTAAAGAGGGCTTTCTGACTTTGAGAGAAGTGTTTTTGCACATGGCTCTGTCAGCAAGGCACTATGGTGATAGCACCAGACTTTCAGAATGGACTTCCAATGGACCTGAGATAAACTCTTCAATTTAGATTTTTAGAGAACAGCTACAGACTTGTCTGTTTACCAGGGCAATCGCTGAAACCTGAATGGTTTTACAGTATACAAAGGTTGTTTTGTCAATATTTTCAAGAGTGGTTTGCCATTGCTAGTGGTTTACAAGAGCTGAGAGAGACTGACTGGTCCAAAGTCATCCATCTGGCTTCATGCCTCAGGCAGGACTAGATCTCACTGTTTCCCTGTTTCTAGCCTGGTGTCTTTATCTACTACACCAAACTGGCTCTCAAATAAATAAATAAATAAATAACCTGTAAGGAATGAGTGTCTGGGCTGAAAATGTGATATAGCTCATGTATTTCCTCAGCGGGCTCCATTCGGTGGATATTGGAATTCTACTAAAAAATAACAGCATTCAGGAACTTGGGAGGCATGTGGTATAAATTGTGCTGATGGAAAAATGATGAAATGTGCATTTCAGTGTCAGAATGCAAACTCTAGTTGTTCATACTTTTGCCTAGCATTGGGTACAAATACTGTAATGTAAGTCATGTGGTTTGTGTTGTGATATCATGATGCATGTTTTGTCATTTACTTTTTCCTTCATCCACACATAGCCACAATGTGGGGAACTTTCACAGTTTACATCCCCTTGATGTAGCTGACCCCAGTCAGCCCCTCCTCTGGAGTAAACACTCCCATTCATAAGAAGTTCCTAATCTCTTGAGCTTCAGTAAAAGACACAGTGACCATCTTGATTATCCTTCACAAAGAGGATTGATTAAATGTCTGTCTATCCATCCATCAATCCATCCATCCATTTATCTTTTGCTTCTCACTGGAAAAAGCAATTATGTTTGGAAAAGTTAGTGGTTAAAGGATACAAGGCTGTCAAAGAAAATGGTGGCTGGACACCATCAAAGCTGACACCAGCCAGAGCATAGAAAAACTCAAAGAAATAGTGCAAGATCAGAAGATGTGGAGAGACTTGGCCCATAGAGCTGCCAAGAGTCAGATTCAACTAAATGGACATCATCTTCTTCTTCTTCTTCTTCACACTCTCTGTCTCTTCTCTCTGGGTGGGGATGTAATAGTAAAATGGAGTCATGGAGCCTAGAGAAGTCCTAATTTTGTGTGGCCAATAGCATCATCTCTGCCATAGTCCAAGAGAATGTTTATTCCTATTCCTTCCATTTAGACCAGTGTTTTTCAACCTTATCAACTTTAAGATGTGTGGACTTCAACGCTCAGAATTCCTCAGCCAGCCTTACTGGTGGGAGAATTCTGGGAGTTGACATTCATACATGTTAAAGTTGCTAGAGCTGAGAAACACTGATCTAGACAATGTGGATGATCTGCTGAGAATTAGCTTAGTTTCACATAGCCTTGCAGAAACTAAAATTAACTTCCTCTAAATTGCATGCGGGCTGGAATTATTTGCATGACATATTAACCCTTTCCCTTCACTCACTTAACCGTATCACCAGAGAAGATGTACACAAGGTATCTTTTTTGGCGACATACCCCTCAACTCCAAATGTCTGCTTCTTGTTCAAACTCCTCACTTGGAACAAAATATTGACTTAGGACATCTCTGTTGCAATAATGCTTTCTTATTCTGACTTTTAAAGGTGACAATCGAGTTAATGAAATGCCAGGGTTGATTGCATTGCAAACGCTCTTCATGCGGGAGCACAATCGTCTGGCCACTGAGCTGAAGAGGCTGAACCCACAAATGAGTGGAGAAGAACTCTATCAGGAGTCCCGGAAAATCTTGGGAGCAATGATGCAGGTGTGGGATGAATAGTTCCATGACTCTTTTACATAAAATGAAGGCACAATTCTGTTTAAGTGGCTTAATTGTTTTGTGCAGCCCAGAGTAACCAGTCCTACAGAGCAGGGTTGGGGAACTATGGCCCCTTTGTGACCTGTGGACTTCAACTCCCAGAATTCCTGAGCCAGCCATGCTCCTCACCCTTTCTATAGGGTAAGACCATTAGGGTGGAACACTGAATGACTTGAGCATGACACCTGCCCTCTAAATTTAGTTATTTATCTATAGGTAAGTTCTCGACTTACAACCACAGTTGGAATCAGAATTTATGTTGCTAATAAGGTGGTTAAGTGACCTTTTCTGCTACCATTGTTAAGTAAATTACTGCAGTTGTTAAGTGACTCACATGATCGTTAAGCAAATTTTGACTTCCCCCATTGACTTGGCTTGTCAGAAGCTGGTGGGGAAGGTCGTAAATGACCCTGGGTTGCTGCAATTATCATAAAGCAAGCATCTCAATTTGATCACGGATGCTGCAATGGTCATTAAGTGTGAGGACCAATCATAAGTCACTTTTTTCAGTGAACGTTGAACTGTCAGTAAACAAATGGTTATAAGTTGAGGACTATCTGTAATGCTCTCTCTGTGATGTGCTCCCTCCCCAACAACAACTCTGTGAAGTTGAAATACATCTTAAAATTGCTTTAAAACTGTCTTTGCCAACACGGTGCTCTATTGGTGGCCTTCAGCCGTCAAATGTTTGGCCTAACCTTAACTGTAAAGATGTTCCCAAGCAGTCTTTAATTTAATGCATGCTTACCACTCTTTGTAGGTCTGAATGAGGCTTTCCCAGCTAACAAGTCTCTCTCCTAGGAATGGCTTTCCCCAAAGAAGTTACCAAAAAGAAAGCTTCAGTGTTACTAACTTAATAACTGCAGTGATTCACTCAACAAGTTATTAACACGGTTGTTAAGAGAATCTGGCTTCCCCACTGACTTTGCTTGTTAGACGGTCGCAAAAGGTGATCAGATGACCCCAGGGACACTGCAACCGTCATAAATATGAATCAGTTGCCAGGCATCTGAATTTTGATCACGTAACCATGGGGATGCTGCAACTGTCAAGTGTGAAAAAAAGGTCATAAGTCACTTTTTTCAGTGCCATTGTAACTTCAAACTGTCACTAAACGAACAGTTGTAAGTCAAGGACTATCTGTATTCTGTCTTGTTGTAAGCCTGCAAAAGAGATAGAAGCCAAATAAGTATATACAAAACATGTATATTTAAGAACAAACCTCATAGCATCATGTTGAGACTGGTCTTCTGCTTCTAATATTCGATAATCGTTAGCCTGAATTAATTGCTTTCTTCCAATAGGCCCATGACTCTTCTTTTTGTCCTTTTGCTCCAGAAAATCACCTATACAGAATATATACCTGCCCTGCTGGGGGAGTCTAGTGCTCTGCCTTCTTACAGGGGCTACAATGACTCTGTGGATCCCCGAATTTCCAGCTCCTTTACCAATGCTTTCCGTTTTGGGCATACTTTGGTGCGGCCCACTGTGCCTCGCTTAGACAGCCGTTACCAGGTTCTGAGTCAAACACCCTTAGAAAATGAGTTCTTTGCTACATGGAGAGTTATCTATGAAGGTAAGTCCCAGCAAGCGGCCAATTTTGGCTGATCTCAAACAATTAAGCTGAAATGGACCTGGTTAGTTCTTGGATAGCACGATCTGGGAGTTCTCCTGAACACGCAGGTGCTGCTCGGAGTAGATGGTAGCTCTGCCCACAAGGGCCTTTGCGTAGTTTTGTGTTGTGTGTTGGTTGTGTATGTTCCTGGACTAAGAGGCCCAGTTCACAATAACTCATGTCTTAGTCATCTCTTGTTTGGATTACTACAGCATGCTTTTCATGGGGCTGCCCATGAAAAGTATGTGGAAGCTTAATCTGCTGCAAATTGCAACGGCACAGACAATTGTGGATGCTAATTGTTTGGCATGTGAGACACACTTGCTTTGGGAGCTCATTAGCTACTGGTATGCTATCCTGCTCTACGGAGTGGAGAGTTGGTCTCTGACTTGAAGAGACTAGAAGCATTTGAAATGTGGATTTACAGGTGGCTGTTACGTATAAGTTGGGTTGACAAAATCAGAAATGAGGAGGCGATAAGCCACCTGGGAAAGCCAAGGGAAATAATCAAAACCGTAAAAAAGCGAAAGTTAGAATATTTTGGACATGTGATGTGACACCCAGAAAAATATGGCTTACTTCACTTAATTCTCCAAGGAAAGATTGAAGGCAAACGAGATCCAGGCAGAAGAAGAACATCATGGCTTCAAAATCTAAGGGACTGGTTTGGACAAAACTCAGCAGCACTTTTTCATGCGGCTGTTGATAAAAATAGGATTGCCAACATGATCGCCAACGTCCGATGACGGATATGGCACAAGAAGAAGAGAATGCTTCTGGGTAAATTTAAGGTGTTAGTGGCTACCTTTAAAGCCCTTCATAACTTAAAGCTGGATTACTTACTCTCTCCACTGGTGTCTAGTACCCATCTTGTTATGTCCAACAGGAGTAGCATGCTCTGGGTCCCATCCAGGGGTGAAATTCAGCAGGTTCTGACAGGTTCTGGAGAACCGGTAGCAGAAATTTTGAGTAGTTCGGAGAACTGGCAAATACCACCTCTGGCTGGCCCCAGAGTGGGGTGGGAATGGAGATTTTGCAATATCCTTCCCCATGACTATGGAGGGAATGGGGATTTTGCAGTATCCTTCCTCTGGAGTGGGGTGGGAATGGAGATTTTGCAGTATCCTTCCCCTGTCACGCCCACCAAGCCACACCCACAGAACCGGTAGGGAAAAATTTTGAATTTCACCCCTGGTCCCATCCATAGGAAAGTTTCATCTGACCCAAAAACACAGCCTTTTCTGCCATTGTGCCCATCCTCTGGAATATCATCCTCCCTGAGATTAGACTTGGCCTGACTCTGCTGGTCTTTCATCAGACATTAAAAGCTTGGCTTTGCCATCTAGCCTGGTTCCCCGGCAGTATGGGGGAATCGGCTTCATGGTTTATTTGAATATGGGGTGTTGTAAATATTCTCAGCTGCTCTTTTATGCTATCAATGCTGGTTTTCAAATTTTGGTGTTTGTGTTTATTTTGTTGTTATTTTTGTTAACTACCCAGAGTCATATCTATGAGATGGGTGGACATATAAATCAATAAATCAATGTTCTAAGTTTAAATAATGTTTAAACTTAAATAAGGTTAAAAAAAATAACTCGGAATAATAAAGAGGTCTCTACTTCAATGCACCTACACAAAACGTATGAAAATTTGACTGAGTCTTGACTGATAGCTAAATCAGTTTAAAGTTTAAAGTTTAAAGTTTATTTATATTTCTATGCCGCCCAACTCCCGGAGGATTCTGGGCGGCTTACAACAATAAAAAACATTATTAAAATATAAAAAACTATTAAAAAGAAACATATTAAAAACATTTAAAAGACAACTAAAAACTCATACACACTGTTTCATGGCTGGATCTCGCCAAATTACAGAGGCGAGATCAATGGCCCCAAGCCTGCTGGAACAGCCAAGTCTTCATGGCTTTCCGGAAGGCCAGCAGGGTGGGGGTAGTCCGGATCTCAGGAGGTAACTGGTTCCAGAGGGCCGAGGCAGCCACAGAGAAGGCCCTCCCCCGCGGGCCCACCAGCCGGCACTGTTTAGCTGACGGGACCTGGAGGAGCCCAACCCTGTGGGATCTTACCAGTTAGCTGGTCTAGCTGTCAAAATCTAACTATTGCTTCCTCCTTGTTTCAGTTTCACACCGCAATAAGGACAGTATTTAGTGTGTGTTTCCCACTATCCAGTAATGTTTGATGGGAGAAGTAAGAAGTAATCCAGGGGAATCCACCAATTTTTGTCCTTAATATGCCCTGTCATCATAAAGGTTGGAGTTGTTCTGCCCCCAGCTACGAGCCACCAATAATACGCACACACAAACTTCCAAACACTGTTCTTTTACTAAGAAAGATCTCCTAATAATTTCTTAGGAGTCAGGGAACACAAAATAAAGACAGAATAGTCTTTTTTTCAAAGCTCCAGCTTGTTAATATGTAATGTTAACAGCTGGCCGGAGTCCAATAGATAAAGGAGCAGCTCTTACTGTCTCTGGCAAAACTCCCAGAACTTGGAATGCAAGAAACAAGACCTGTACTGGAACAAATACACGAGCAGACTAGAGTCACAAAGTTCAAGAGGGATATCAAATGGTTGTTTCCTGCAACAAGGCTCAGCGTGGTCAAGGCTTAAATAGTCTAAGGGTATGGCCACTTAGCCTGCAGCTCTACTCTCGAGGAGACCTCCTCCTGAGTAGCCACTCTTGCCTTCTAGCAGCCCTGCGTGCCCGAGTATTGAGAAGAAGAGGCTCCTCCTCTTCTTCTTCGGCCCTGATGGGCTCCTCAGGAGGTACAGAAGGCCCTGGTTGACTCTCAGCCTCCTCGCTCTCTGACTCGGGTGCCAGGTACACGGGTCGATGGTACCGTGCCACAACCGCCTCATCATCCTCTTCGCTCTCTAACTCGGGCACCAGGTGCACGGGACGCTGGCGGGCCACAACAGGAGTTGCCTGGAAATCAGCAAATTTTATACCTATTGAGTTTTCTGCTGGCTGAAGAACTGTCAGGAGAGTTTTTCAGCTCAGCTGTGAAGACCTCTGTTTGGTTGAGATCTACAGATGGACATTGCTTTTGAAAGTTATTTCCTCTCTCTTCCAGGAGGCATTGATCCCATTCTACGAGGCCAAATAGGTACACCCTCCAAACAGCCGAGACAAGATCAGATAGTAGTAGAGGGTCTCCGAGACCGACTCTTCCAACAAGTTACAAGACTTAATTTGGGATTGGATTTGCCAGCATTGAACATGCAGCGTGGCCGAGATCACGGTCTAGCAGGTAACAAGAGTAGAGTGTTCCCATTTTGCAGGAAACATCAGAGATTGTGGCTTGCTGCCATATAGCCAAAAATAATGTAGAAAATTATAGCTCAGCCTTAAAAATGTTTTGAGATTGCAACGTAGAATGATATTAGAGGGAACATCGTTTTTCAAATGAGCAGAACTTTTGACCACTATTCTTGTTCTATAGGTTATAATGCCTGGAGACAATTATGTGGCCTCTCACAACCACGCAATGAAATTGAGCTGGCCCGGGTCCTCCAGAATTCTCAACTGGCCAAGAAGTTCATTCAACATTATGGGACACCCAGGAACATTGACCTCTGGATTGGGGGAGTGGCTGAGCCCCTCCTCCGGAATGCCAGAGTTGGGCCTCTACTGGCATGTATTTTTCGGAAACAGTTCCAAAACCTTCGTGATGGGGACAGGTGAGCACATGAAACCAGCTATTTTATTGTGGCCGCTTGATCTATTACATAGCAAATGAACCTAAATTTGTTTCACTACAGAAAAGAAAAATAGAAAGTTGTGTTGCTACTCAGGGATAGAAGACACACTTTGAATGAATAAGGTTCAGTTCCCAGCATTCCCAAACACTATATTAACCTGGAAGGAAAATGTTCCCTTAAAAAAATTATATACACAATAAACACAGACAAAAATTTGTTTTGCTCAGTTTCCCATCATATCAGCTTAGAGTTACCAACTCTAGCTGAAACCATCCCTGGAGTTCGCCCCACCCTGTAGCCACACCCCCCCAAATAAATAATTACTGATTAAAACTGATGTAAACATTAAAAAAGAGAAATAGAATCATAGGGCTGGAACTGACCTTGGAGTCTTCTAGTCCAACCCCCTATTCAAAGTAGGAGTCTTGTGTCTGTGGAGATTCTCATTCATCCAGGTCATGGTTGTCCCAAAGGTGCTTTTTCATAAGGCAACTGGACTTTGTTTTTCCTTGAAGAAGTTTCATTTCCCATTCAAGAAGCTTCTTCAGTTCTGACTCAGTTAGAACTGAAGAACCTTTTTGAATGAGAAGCAAAATGTCTTCAAGCAAAAATAAAGTCCAGTTTGCATTTTGAAAAAGCACCTTTGGGACGTAGGAGCCTTATACCAGCTAGTCAAATGGCTGTCCAGTCTATTTTTGAAAATCTCCAGTGATGGAGCACCCACAACTCCAGGAGGCAAGCTATACAATAGGTAAGGGGAATAATTAACTTTAATAATGAAGGGTAGGAAAGAGGAGGTGAGAACAAAACTGCATAGGGATGAGGTGAATGAAAAAGATCAGAGAAGAAGAGAAAAACAGCAGAGAATCTATTGAAATATTTCAGAAAGAGTAAAATCAGGGGTCTCCTCAGGATTGGAAAAAAAAAAATCAAAATGGTAGCCATAATGCTGCAATCAAAACTCCAACCTATTTTATGTACATCAGGCATTAAAAAATGGTTTGACGTTTCAATCATACCATTGTGGTTACCAACTTAACTCTTTGGCCATACTTTGTGGACAAAAAAATGCACCCAGGGGAAAGCTAATTTTCACAGTAACTTTTAGAGGTGTTCATGCTTTTGTCCACAACATGCTTTTGTCCACAACACTTGTTTATGTTTCTTGTTCATTCCTTTGTTTTCAACAGACTGTTGAGTAATTACCACAGCTGGTAATTATTTGAGGAAAAAAACGAATTTTCCTTTTAAGTAAATAAAATAGATTTTAAATGTTGGGAAGTCACTACTTATCGGGTTCTACTATATAAGGCAAAGTGAACCAATGATTTGGTTCAGCTTCTAAACATCTTACATGTTACAAATAAAATAGCAGTAAAACTGGGAAATTTTCAAAAATTTGAGAAGACATTGCTGATCAGTATCTACCATACATATTTTCTTGGGGAAAAAAAATAAAGGTCAAACCTGAAAAAGGGGCAAATCTGAATAAACTTCTGAAAAATAAATAATTGTAATTGTTTATGTTCATACATTTGCTTTGCCAAGGAAAATTCAAGAGCAAAGCCAATTTTTTTTTTACAAAAATGCATCTTCTAATAAAAATATTTAAAATCAAATGTTAGATATCAATTTATTTTTAAAAGCAATTTTAAATGGCTTTTTAATGAGAAAATCCAGTTTTTAAAAGACTGCATTAAGTAATTCCATTTGTACGTTAAAAGTTAAATGACCTAAATTAAGGACAAACGGGGGTTTTGAAAAATAAGTTTAAAGGATAGTTTTCTGAAATAAAGGACTATCCTCTGAAATAACAGGCACTTTAATGGCTTCAGCAATGAATGGAAAATAATCAAGGAGAAAACCAACCTAGAACTAAGGAAAGGTTTCCTGACAGAACAATTAACCAGTGGAATGGCTTATGGGCAGGGGTGAAATTCAAAATTTTTCCCTACCGGTTCTGTGGCCGTGGCTTGGTGGGCATGGCAGGGGAAGGATACTGCAAAATCCCCATTCCCTCCCCACTCCTGGGGGAAGGATATTGCAAAATCTCCATTCCCACCCCACTCCAGGGGAAGGATACTGCAAAATCTCCATTCCCACCCCACTCCAGGGGAAAGATACTGCAAAATCCCCATTCCCTCCCCACTCCTGGGGGAAGGATATTGCAAAATCTCCATTCCCACCCCACTCTGGGGCCAGTCAGAAGTGGTATTTGCCAGTTCTCCGAACTACTCAAAATTTCCGCTACTGGTTCTCCAGAACCTGCTGAATTTCACCCCTGCTTATGGGTTATGGGAAGTTTTTAAGAAGAGATTGGTCAACCTTTTGTTTGAAATAGTATAGGGTATCTGCCTGAGCAGGGGGTTGGACAAAGGCCCCCAAGATCCCTTCCAACTCTTTTATTCTGTACTGCTTCATTCCAGCAAGAAAGTTTCTGTAAATTTAGGAGGCTGCTCTTCATGTGACAATTTTTCTGATGTTTTTTTCCCCCCAGGTTCTGGTGGGAGAACCCTGGCGTGTTCACCCCAGCCCAGCGACAGGCTCTTAGCCAAGCCACATTGCCACGCATCATCTGTGACAATACCTACATCCGCGAGGTACCTCGGTTCATTTTCCGAGCCAACCAGTATCCACGTAATTTTGTCAGCTGCAGTACCATCCCAAGGCTCAGCCTCTTTCCATGGAAAAAGCCTCCTAAATAGATCGGTGAAGGTAAGATGCATTGGGTTCCTGACGCAACTATGCAATCTTTAAATTTGCATTCATGAGCTTTTCCTTGGAATGTCATTTAGCCTTTGTTATAAAACAATATTCCCCAGAAAAGAATGCAAACCTGTGTGCATGCATATCTATATTTGTGCGAGTATGTTACAGAGGATATGTGCAGTCTTTTCTGAGCCCTCTCCTCCCCACCATTCCCAGTGCCTCATCCTCTATCCCCTCTCTCAATATTTTTCAACTTCAGCAACTTTATGTGTGGATTTCAGTTCCGAGAATTCCCCAGCCAGCAAGTTTCCTGGCTAGTGAATTCTAGGAGTTGAAGTCTACACATTGTAAAGTTGCTTAGGTTGAGAAACATTGCCCTTGCTTTCTCTGAGATTGGGGGAGGGGGGGAAGCCCATGCAACAATAGAAATAACTGGAGCTGCAAAGGAAAAGGCAAGCAAGTAGAGCCATATGTGTGCATGCCAGAGGTCGGTTCCTCCCGGTTCACACTGGTTCTCCCGAACTGGTAGCGACCCACTGGTGATGTCACAATGATGTCACGGAACCGGTTCTGTTGGTGCCGGTCCGTGGGCGCTGCCATCTTTTTTTGGGAACTTTTTTTGGGGAATTTTTTTTGAGGAATTTTTTTCTGGGTTTTTTTCTTCATCTGTGCATGCGCAGAAGCTGAGTTTCCGGCACTGTGCATGTGTCGCCATCTTGTTTATGGCTTTTGGGGGGGGAATTTTTGGCAATGCGCATCTGCGTGCACGCAAAGCGTGCACGCGCCCACGTGGCGCGGCCACGCGGCGTAGGAGGAAGCGAACCGGCAGCGAGGTAAGTTAGAACCCACCCCTGGTGCATGCATATACACACACACATACAAATTTCACACAACTTACAAAAGATGCTGATATCAAACAAATAACCCTATTACAACTTAATGTGGTTTCCTGTAACATTCTGAACTATGAGCCAACCAATCCAAATTAGTCTTGTCTAGCATGATGCACAAATCCAGCTCATACATACAGTACAATATGCGATACTGGAAATCCCCAATGACATGCCAATCTTATTCAGAGATTCCAAGGATTGAAACCTGAGGCTCCCTATGTACTGTAATATGGACAACTGTAAGTGCATCCGATTCCTTGAGAAGATCCAGGAAGAATCTTAAGATTATTGGACGAACAGGCCAAAAAACAGCCAGGGAAGTGACTGAAGCCTGGGAAATGGGCACCTAGTCAGTCAATAGAAATGCTGATTTGTTGTTGTTGTTAGTTGCGAAGTCGTGTCCGATCCATCGCGACCCCATGGACAACGTTCCTCCTGGCCTTCCTGTTCTCTACCATCCCCCGGAGTCCATTTAAGCTGACGCCTACTGCTTCAGTGACTCCATCCAGCCACCTCATTCTCTGTCGTCCCCTTCTTCTTTTGCCCTCAATCTTTCCCAGCATCAGGCTCTTCTCCAGTGAGTCCTTCCTTCTCATTAGGTGGCCAAAGTATTTGAGTTTCATCTTCAGGCTCTGGCCTTCTAAAGAGCAGTCAGGGTTGATTTCCTCTAGGACTGATCGGTTTGATCACCTTGCAGTCCAAGGGACTCGCAGGGGTCTTCTCCAGCACCATAGTTCAAAGGCCTTAATTCTTTGGCGCTCAGCCTTTCTTATGGTCCAACTTTCTGCTGATTTACCATCAGCTTTTCAACTTTAACAGATTAACAGAGTTGGAAGGGATCTTGTAAGTCATCTAGTCCAACCCCCCACCCAAGCAGGAGACCCTACACCATTTCTGACAGATGGCAGTCCAGTCTCTTCTTGAAAGCCTCCAGTGATGAAGCTTCCACAACTTCCGAAGGCAAGCTGTTCAGAGGTGGTATGCTGCCGGTTTGGACCGGTTCACCCGAACTGGTAGCGGAAATCGCGGGTGGGCCCGCCCCAGCTCTATGCCGTCCTATTTCTGTACATTTTGATGCCCCGCGCATGCATGCAAGCCACGCGTGCAAGCAAAGCGCATGTGTGGAATGCCCCGCGCGCATGCGTGGAACACCCCGCACGCAAGCAAAGTGCATGCGTGGAACGTGTGTGCGCTCCCATTTGCGAACCGGTAGGGAAGGTAAGTGAATACCACCTCTGAAGCTGTTCCATTGGTTGATTGTTCTCATTGTCAGAAAATTCCTCCTTATTTCTAGGTTGAATCTCTCCTTGATCAGTTTCCATCCATTATTCCTTGTCTGGCCTTCTTCTCTGGCCTACTTAGGAGGCAAGGGCTTGGCAGCACAAGGAAACAACAGCCAATGACTTAATAGCCAGCCATCAACATCCCAATCAACATCTAAAAAGCCACATACAACAGGCACCACATAAATACCACACACAGAATAGCCCAAAGCACACAGAGAAGTTCCCTGAAGATGAACTCCAGCATGAATCCAAAAGTTTGGAAATGTAAACCTCTAGTCCGGGTGACTGACCCAGATTTGATCCTGCATTTATCTGAACTCTTAAATAACATTTTTATGGATCATCTTTTTCCCTAACGCTGATCTTAAGCAGCCTCTGCCTGGGTTTTTGCAATCACTATGAGCTGCTGAACAAAGGAAGGTAGTTTGCTGCATCCCCAGTTGGATCATTGGGGGCGTAGATGGGAAAAGCCTATTTTGTTAGAAGTCGCCTTCTAATGTGTTGTTGTGGTTGGCACCAAGTGCAGGTTCGGTGCCCTGCTCCTAAACCAACCTCAAATTCATTACTGTGCACAATTTTTTAAAAGGAAAATTAACAAGAATTCTATCTTACCCTCTTCATCCTCCCTCACGTAGAGATCCTCTTTTCCAGAGGATAGGTTTATTCAGTTTATCCTATTAAAGCACCATTGTCATTTTGCTCTGCAAGCAGCAATTCAGTTTTGCCAGTTCCTATTTAATTTGATGAAACAGAATAATTTTCAACATTTTGTTTAAAGAAGAGAGAATTTTGGTGAAATACAACGGATAGAGTGGGGTGGAAGACATGCCAGAGTAGCTATTGGTCTTTTTGAGCTTGGTTATTTTGTTCCTATAATAGGCTCATAATTATTTTTCTGATTTTTTTTTTTCTCTCTCTCTCCTCTATAGAAGAACATCCCAGCAAGTTCTGCCAGCAATCTGGAATTTCTGTTTTTGAGAAGGCGTTCTTTAACCTGCTTTAGCTGTTTCCCCTCGCTGCCATTGCTTATGCTTAATCTGGAATGCCATGAGAAAGGAATGCCAAATTAAAATAGCCGCTCTGTGATGTTCAAGATGTCCACTTTTTCAAATCATACAAGGCAATCAAATTATAGAAGGTTCTCTATTTGTGGAGTGCATGAAATACTGTTGCAATTCCCTTCTTAATGTAAACCGCTCCAAACTCGACTGCAGAAAATACGACTTCAGCAACAGAGTGATCAATGCCTGGAATTCACTACCTGACTCTGTGGTTTCTTCCCCAAACCCAAAAAACTTTAACCTTAGACTGTCTACTGTCGACTTCACCCCATTCCTAAGAGGTCTGTAAGGGGCGTGCATAAGCGCACCAGCGTGCCTACCGTCCCTGTCCTACTGTCCTATTGTCCTCATCTATCTCTATTCACTTTGATTATGTTTATGTTTATACCTATACCTGCTATCTTGTACATGTTTGACAAACAAATAAATAAATAAAAAATAAATAAAAGAATTTGTGGAATGTACAACTTTGTTATTTACCCCAGGTCGGACAAGGATGCTAGCAGTGGTGAAAAGGAAAGGCTCTGTGCAAAGATACTGTAATCCCTTGCGTTTAAAAAAAAATGCTTGAAATTTCCCCCATGAAACTTTAGAATTTAATACGTTGTGAGCCGATGCATTTCACCTTTTTGTCCAACATATACAAAAATATATGCTCATTTGCACATTTATAATCCAGAAAGCTTGAATCTGGAGAGAAATGAGGATGGATGCATACTTATTTTGCTTTAGAGAGATTTATTTCACAGAAAACCAGAAGAATAAACCAGACAATATTGTGCCATATAAAACAGCAGTCTATAGGCATAATTATCTTTTTATATTTCTGAATGCAAAAAGTATTGACACAGCTCTTTGTATCCACCCATCTTTATTAATGATGCGATCCTATCAACAGTTCTTTCTCCCAGCTATGCCTAAGCAATTATTATACAAAACTGATTTTAAGCAACAGGCTGTTAATCCATATACATTATATACCCACACACACACACACAGACAGAGTTTATAAGTGACAGTGCTAAGATGCCCAACTAATGCCAGTTCTTTGTGTACGTAACTGTAGAGAAGTATTTCAATCCAGCTTCGTGTCTGTAAATTTTTCAGAGTCCCATTAAAAAGCTTATGCTAAAGAGAATGAAAATGTCTACTCCTGATTCAGATTGTTCTTAAGGGTCAAAGTTAACACAATGCATATGATCCAAAGTTTGAGTTTTCATTGTTGGCTAACAAAATAGCTTTGTGGAGCAGAAGCTCAAGATAGTGATTAGATTACTGGAATGCCCTTTACATGGTGCTAC
The DNA here is from genome assembly GCA_003457575.1 of Thermophis baileyi. Lineage (NCBI taxonomy): Eukaryota > Metazoa > Chordata > Lepidosauria > Squamata > Dipsadidae > Thermophis > Thermophis baileyi. The sequence goes on along the minus strand of QLTV01004426.1, from coordinate 4,130,924 downwards.
CATTGAAGACTACTAAAAAACAACTGTTGTTGCAAAATGAAGTAGCCTGTTTGTTGGCAGTTGAAAGCCACTACTCACACATAACATCAGTACTGATTCTGCAATAGTTCCCAATAGGTTCTGGCTACAAATCAAAGTGCTAGTTTTGGTCTGTAGAACCCTATAGGACAGTGATGGCTAACCTTTTCCGGAGCGAGTGCCCAAAGCACGCATCTGAACCTCCAAAATGCAATGCGCACGCAGCCCCCCGCATGTGCCCTGCCCCCCACATGTGCACGCGGACCCCTGCACGTGTCCTGCCCCCCGCATGCGCGCAGAGCCCCGCACGCCCCCGCATGCACATGCGCGGCAGAGACCCAAAGACCAGTTGGCCAGTGGGAGGTGCACGCGCATGCGTGGCGGAGCTGAACTGGGGCAATGGCTCACGTGCCCACAGAGAGGGCGTTGCGTGCCACCTCTGGCACGCGTGCCATAGGTTCGCCATCACGGCTATAGGATGTAGCATGTATTTCAGATTGAATCAACTTGTCCAGTACAAACTTAGTTATGTTGAAGGTTCCTCTCCTGTGGGAAAGTTGATGGACAACAACATAATAGTGCTCAGTTATGGCACCAACTCTCTACAAGAGTCTCCCAATAGGTCATCCTTGGGGGAGGAGGTCAAAAAAGTCAAGAGGACACCTACAACTGTGTGGTCAAAACCTCACCCTTTTCTTACATATTTTATTTATTTAACTTCCTGCCTTTACTGTATTACTTTTAGCAATAGCAATAGCAATAGCACTTAGACTTATATACCGCTTCATAGTGCTTTACAGCCCTCTCTAAGCGGTTTACAGAGTTAGCATATTGCCCCCAACAATCTGGGTCCTCATTTTACCCACCTCAGAAGGATGGAAGGCTGAGTCAACCTTGAGCCGGTGAGATTTGAACCGCTGAACTGCAGCTAGCAGTCAGCTGAAGTAGCCTGCAGTGCTGCACTCTAACCACTGCGCCACCTCGGCTCTTTAACAAATAACTCAAGGTGGTGAACATATCCAACACACTTCCTCCTCCTATTTTCCCTACAACATCCTTGTGAGGTGAGTTGGGCTGGGAATTTTGCACACTTGATGTATTAAAAAAAGATACAGGGCTTTGGCTGCATGGCTATCCTGACATTTCCCCCCCCCACCATGAATGCTCCCATCTCGAAATACTCAGTACAACTGGTCCAGGGGTGAAATGCTCCCGGTTCAGGCGTGCCTGCCGGTGGTCGGAGAGCCGGTAGCGACGGCAGCGCGAGGCTTCGCCCACCCTCCCGGACGCCGTCATTTGGGTTCTTTTACCCTCTGCACATGCGCAAAGCGATCTGCGCATGCGCAGAGAGTAAAAGAACCCAAATGGCAGCGTCCGGGCAGGTGGGCGAAGCCTCGCGCTGCCGTCACTACCGGCTCTCCGACCACTGGCAGGCACGCCCAAACCGGGAGCATTTCACCCCTGAACTGATCCAAATGTTTTTCACTTCAGGAAAATATGGTAGTTGGGGAAGTGAGTCAGGATTCAACAAATACGCAATACTGTACAGGGAGGCCTCAACTTCATTATGTATTTACTTATAGGGTTTGTTAATTGCTCCATTTTATTTGATTCCCAGCACCCAGTTTATCGTACTCCACCTAAAATGAACTGTTCTTGACAATGGAAGCTGGTTAGCACCATTCTGCTTTATGTTTTAGAGTGTGAGAGAAAGGGGCTACAGTCGCCCGGGTTCCAGGTCCTCCATGCAGACACAAGGTCCTGTCCCACACTTCCTGTCTCATCCTTCTGCTCTGATTTTGATTCTATTCTTTCCAAGCTGACAAATCCAGACTCTTGATTTCACAGCAGCTCACAAAATCTCTTGGATAGCGGTTCATTTTGAAAATGTCTCTGGGCACTTCTTTGATGTGTGTGTTGTCACAAATGACATGGGAAAATGACTCACTTCTCAGAGCACGGCGCTGCCATGAGGTAAAGACTTCACGGTTCTCCCACCAATATCTGCCAAAAAAAAAAAAAAAGGTGAAAAGTTGCAATAGATGAATAATGATGATGGGAATCACAATAGAAATAATAATAAAATTGACTTGAGGAAGTAAAAATTATGCTTTAGTGAGCAAGAGCTGAAGGATTAATCATAGAAAACCATTTCTGAACATTGTCACAGCAGGGAGAAGCAACTAATCATCTTGGCTGATCTTAAAAAGCTAAGCTGGAAGTATTTCTATGGGAGACCACCAGAAACCCTCAGTGTTGGTAATTTAGTGACTGCCCTTGGCAGTGTGCATAAAGAATAGTTGGTTGTAACTTGTTAACTTCTTTGTAACTTAACTCATTGTCCTATCCTAGCCTGTTTGGTTGGCTTATAACACCATGAATCCAGAAATGAATAGATTCAATTTCCAAGCTAGATCTGATGGTTCACTGCTGACCGAAAGGAGGAGGAGGAGGACCAGGTTATCTGTTACTCAGCAATGGACTCTTCCATATGGTGATGGTTTTACAGATAGTAGTTATACTAACTTTGAGTCCTGCAGAATGTTTGAAGTCATCATTACTGCTAAAATCCAAACCAGAATGACCTAGCCCTGGTATAGAATCAGCTTGACTATAAAGCTCTCAATAGCCTACAAGCATCTGGAAGCTGCAGTTGGTCCTCAAATGCTTGGGTATAACAAAGTATGTCCTCTTAGCACCAACGTTATGTGCTAAGCTGACTTCCAGTAGTTCTTCAGGTACAATTCCAGTGCTGATCATCACCTTTAAAGCCCTCCATGGCACAGGCCCTGGAGACATAGCACAGGCCCTGGAAACTTGATAGACACCTATCAAGTTGAGGGAAGCCCCCCCCCGAAGAATGAAATATTTTGGGAAATATTAAAAAGGCAGAATATTATATTTCCCTAAAGGAGAAATAAAAAATCTTAAGGGAGGCAGAAACCAGCCCCAGTCTCCCTGCCTCCAAGCAGAAACTGAGGAGGCCAGCTTTTAGAAATCCAGATTTGGTTAATCCATTCAGAAAGACTGGGTCAAGACAGAAACTCAGATAAGCAACAAACAAAAGGTTGACAAAATTAGCTCAGACAAGCACCTAGGATTTGCATTTCCCCTTTTGCCTATAGAGCCAGCCATGACCCCATAGGAATCTGACAACAGCCAATAGAATATTAAAGGACATGTTCTTGCACAGGAACAGGAAGCTCAAATACAAAGCCCAAAGAAGGTATAAAAACCCACCCATTCTCAACTCCATTTTGTCAGCTGCCCAGAATCATACGGTATGTGGTTAGTGGTTCTGCTTCATCAATAAAGAGAACCTTTCTTTCCAATCAGCCTCCAGCCTCCATTTTATCTCCAGTGCCTTTTTCTCCCAGCTTGGCACCGGACCTGGATATTTCTTCCAACAAAATGATCACTGAGTAGACATGCTCCAGGTTCGTTTGGTAAAGAAATGTCATCCTATGAGACCTAAGAGGCATGCCTTTTCTATAATAGAACCTGCCCTGCGAACATTCCCCAAATCTGTTAGTCTTTCAGAAGGCCTTAGAAATCTGGATCTACCCTCAGGCTTTAAAGGCCAGGAAGATAGTGGAACCTGGTTTACCTAAATTGTTCCTTGTTGATTACTTTTCTCAATTGCAGCACCTATGCTTTGGAACAGCATCTCCCCCTCTCTTCAAGATTCCTCTGGCCCAAATTTAACTGTGTTTAAAAGAGCCTTGAAAACATGGTTCTTAAGTGAGTGGCTGTTCTTTTGTCTTTCTTTGGGCTAGAATGGTTGTTCTTTTCCACATTTGGGGTTTCCGATTTGTATTTTATCTGTCTTTTATTACAGCTTTTGATTGCATGCTGCCCAGAGGCATTAAATACTTGGGCAGCCATATCAATAATTCAATTACATAAATGAACAAAGAAATGAATAAAATTTTGCTTGGCTATTATGTTTTTATTCTTTTTAGACTTTTGTTTTTATTTCTTGTTAGCCACCCAGAGTTATTTGATTAAGTCATATAAATTTGAGAAATCAAGCAGTCTGTTAGGAGCCTAAAATCATCGACAATGACCTGCACTATTTCCTCCCATACCTGCCTGCCACACTGCTTCACCTGTCTCCTGTTTTTCACAGGAGAAGCACTTTGAGCCTGAATTGTGCTCAGCAATTCCCTAATATCTGCTACTAGCTAAACACCCGTGCTTCGCTACAAAACTATGTGATGGGGCTTGATAAATTGACACTTAAAGCTTGAAAATTAATGAGTAGTTTAAAAAGGGACTGTATTATTTCGTTAGAGATGGTAAGCTAAGTTTCTGTTACAGATGAAGACATTATTTGCATAGCATAAACTTTCAATTCGTCCCTCAGATGAATTGCTCAGGATCTCCCTGTAAACAACATTCCTGGTTTTGCTCTCTGGCTGGAGGATGACCAGGCTGTCAGGTGAACTGACTCTGGAGCATGCCACATAGAACTGGCCATGGGAGAAACAGGCAGCTTCCCTTACTTGTGTTTTCGTAATCGCATCTGTAAATCTTTTCCTGCGTTTTTTGTCTCTTTTCCCTTTAACTGGTGTTACAGTAGAAGGAACAGATTCGTCTGAACTGAGGAGGAAAAGAAGGGAATAAAAATCTGTCTCTGCCTACAAGCATCAATTGGTATTCATCTGGATAGCGTCCTGTTAGTGTGTGAGAGAGTTGGGGGGTGTTTGGCATGCTGCGATGGGCATTTTGAAAAAGCCTTTCTTGGTGAGCACCTAGAAGCCAAGAGGAACATACGTGTCAAATTTCAAGTTTGTAGGCTTTAGAGTTCTGGAGATTTCGTGATTAATGTGTGAGTATTTTTGCTTTTATATATATATAAAAGATAGATTTCAGTTGACTGAAAATATAAAAAGTATATTGTATGTGAAAATACAATAGGCACAACCGTAGGAGGAGGCTCTAGGCCAGGGGTGTCAAAGTTGATTTCATTGAGGGACGCATCAGGGTTATGTTTGACCTTCTGGGGGGCAGCTCAACGTCACTCGTGTCGGGGATACCTGTGGTGGCCAAGTGCTAAGGCAGGACTTCCCTCAGACCCTCCCTTCCTCTCATTATAATCTCCTTCCTTCCTTCCTTCCTTCCTTCCTTCCTTCCTTCCTTCCTTCCTTCCTTCCTTCCTTCCTTCTTTTTCCTTCCTTCCTTTTCTTCTTTTTCCTTCCTTGCTCCCTTCCCATCTTTCCTTCTTTTTCTTTGCCTTTCCTCTTTCCCTTTCTCCTTTCCTGTCCCTTCTTGGATGCTCAAATGCAAAAGGGGAAACATTTCTCCTTTTGTTTTGTTTTTAGTTTGTTTTGCTAGCCCTCTGCCAGCGAAAAGCGAAGGACCGGCCCACGGTGCCTCTGCCAGAGAAAACGGAGCCCTGTTTCCAGGGCAGCCCCGCGGGCCTTGAGTTTGACACCCCTGCTCTAGGCCATGGAAGAGAAAACAGGGAGGAGAAAACAGGCAAAGGGAGCTGGAAATCCTGCCAAAGGGTATCCTGAAGTGTAATGCTGATCAGGTCAATCACAACTGTTTGCTCAGCCCTCAAGACAGTCTGAAAATCTGAGGCTTGTTTATATATTTATCTATGTATATATTAGATGTCTTTCTACCTCAGTCAAAAGATGTTCAGCAAGTGACAAATCTCATCAACTTTGGCTACAAAATCCATGGTACAAGACAATGATCAAAGTAAAATAAATGATAATTAAAATTACCATATCACACAATCCCTTAAAAATAAAAAAACAATTATAGCTATGAAATCAATGGCAACATCTGGATGTGGCATACGGTTTTCTCTTGATATATAAAGGATTTGAAAAACGCCCACCTGTCTCCATCTCTGAGTTTTCTAAACTGAGTTCCGATGAGACAGGCCATGAGAGGTCCCACTCTCCCGTTTGGGACAAAGGGCTCAGCCATGGCTCCAATCCAGATGTCAATATTTTCGGGTGTCCCATAAAGGTTGATGAACTGCTTTGCCAGTTTATGATTGCGAAGGACTGCAGCAAGCTGGGCTTCGTTGCTGGGAGCAGAGAGGCCACAAAAACGTCTCCAGGCATTGTACCCTACAAGGAGGAACAATCATCATTATAGACAGGGAAGTTCCCATATTTAAAAAGGGGTGGGTTGTATTTGCATATTCAAAGCCGCCATCTTGAGGTTTCTCCCCTTCCCCAAGTATCCCTAGTTGCAACTGATCCCACTTGTGTTGCTGGATTTGCTTAAAACAGGAAACAAATCTGATGTATGTTTTAAGAATGTAAAGAAAAAAGTGACTTTCCCACACAATTGTTTCTAGAATGTTGTAGGATCTGCAAGCAGGTGTTACATAATAGGCATATTTTTAGTGTCTCTGTCAGGCTGAGATTCATTTTGGGACTATTTAAAAAACTAGTGAAATGATGCATATCAATAGGGTCAGGGCAGGGCAGAGTAGGGTAGGGTAATAGGAAAGAAAAAATGCCATAAAGTGTAGAACAGTCTTCTCCTACTTCAGATATGCTGGGACTGCAATTCCCAGAATTCATCAGTTAGCACTCTTAGAACTCTGGGAGTTATGGTCCCACTCCCACCAGATCTGAAAGCTGTTAGGTTAGAAGGAAGACAAGAATGTGTACATTAATGGAATTATATCTACTGTACATGGAGAGAAGTAAGCAGTGGGGTACCCCAAGGTTCTGTTTTAGGCCCAGCACATCTTCATAAATGATTTAGATGAGGGAATATCAGGGGACATCAAATCTGCAGACGACACTAAACTGGCAGGAATAGCCAACACCCCAAAAGATAGGCTCAAGATCCAAATGGATCTTGAAAGACTTGAGCACTGGGACCTATCTAACAAAATGAAATTCAATATAGAGAAAAGTAAGGTTCTACATTTAGCCAAGAAAAACCAAATGTACAGGTAGAGATTAAGTGAAACTTGGCTCAATAGGGATCTTGGATTGCATTGGCTTTTCTGGGAGCTACTGAACAGTGCTGGCTCATATTTAAGTGTTTGTCCACTAAGACTCCAAGATTAACAGAGGGACAAAATCAAGATCACGTGAAGTATTAGTACCACTTTATAAAGCCTTAGTAAGGCCACACTTAGAATACTGCATTCAGTTTTGGTCACATATTATAAAAGAGATGTAGAGATTCTGAAACAAGCAACAAAGATGATTAGGGGACTAGAGGCTACACCATATGAAGAACAGTTGCAGGAAAGAAGGACTAGGGTTAAGATGATAGCAGTGTTCCAATTGTCAGGCCGAAGCCATATTTTATTAGAGACTTTGGCCTGCCACACTTTACGCTTGAGAATGTATTCTTGCTGTGGGAATTTGGGAGGGGCTGTTGCATGAGGGATGTAGACATGTAGCCATAACAAATTCCTTTAGATTCTCAAGGTCATCCTTTCTCCAGCACCTGGCCGGAAGTTGAGGGGAGTAACTGACACCTTGGCAGAAGACGACTGGCTAACATGATGAACTTGTGGGTGTGGGGACAAGGGGTTTGATATTTCAACTGAGTGGAGAAACCCTCGTAGTGTCAGATTCGGGTTTCTCACAGCTGTGCCAACATGGCTGTTAATAAATTGGAACTTTGAGGAATGCTTTGCCTCGGACCCTGATTTAATTTTGGATGCTATTTGGAACCCTGACACTAACCCGAATCTCTCATAAAACTCATCCAGCTACCCCGAGCCTCGAGGCGCTGTCTGGAGTCCTGAGCCCCAGCACCGACCCAGCAACTGGCGGCGCAAAGACTCAGGGAAGATGGAGGAGAAACCGGAGGAGAAAGAGCAGGCTGCCGGGGAACAAGTAGAGGACAAACCCATTAGAGGATCAGGATCCGCTACTCTCCCTCCCCGGAATTCGTGGCTGCCATGGAGGCCACAGAGAGGGAATGCCAGTCGGGGGCTCGGCGCAAACTGCCGGCCCCTGAGCCCCTCTCCCAGCCGGAGCGGACCTTCCAAGGAGCAGTTGGGAGGCTGAGTCCTCCCCCCAAGTGAGCGTGGGAGCCTCACCTGGGCGCGGGTTTAGTCACAGCCCATGAGTGGAGGCAACAGAAGATCACACTCAGAGGCCGGTCCGAAGGCGAGGGATCTCAGCCGCTGTCTCGCAGTCAATCACTGATGGATCTCCACGACCAGTTCGGGTGCCTAAGCGTAAGTTGGACTAATCCCCAATCGGGACCCGAAGCCACTAGATGGAACCTGGCCCAACCCACGTTCTCCTTCCCAAGGAAGCACTTGGGGCCCCAGTTGAGTGGGGACACAGCCTCTTTCCACACCGCAGCCAGCGGGACCCCAGGGGACCTCTACGCCGGGGCGAAGCCTACGTGGACCACCCTTCACCCCGAGCCACGGGTGACCCACCAAGCCGGCCTAGGGAGCCCGCATCCCTGCCAGCAGGGAATGTGGAGACCGCAACCTCCAGCCCAGCTGCCAAACCTCAGTGTTGTGCCACCGTGGCAAGCTCCACCTGGGTGGGCTTTCTTCCCCGGAGTGGGATGGGCGCAATGCCCATGGACGCCGGGGACCCCTCTGCCACCCAACCTCGTGCCAGGGTTTGGAGTAGCACAGCAAACCTCCGTGACGCTAGGTCCTGCCGCACAGCCCCTGCCGCAAGTGCAAGGGCCCCTCCCCACCAATGGGGGCGCAGGCCAACAAGTGCAGCCAAGAGGGGGCTAATTGGAGGGCCCCCGCAACAAGCCGCTGCTCCACCGGCCACACACAGGCAAGACGCCGCCCCGCTGGTGTGGGAGCCACCCCCCCGGTTCCGTGCCACATTTGATGGGAATCCCAAGAAACTGGCCTATTTCCTCCACCGAGTGTGGGCTTATGTCGATGAGCATGTAGCACAATTCCAGTCGGATAGACAGTTAATTGACAAGATAACCGAGGGAATGAACGAGGGGGAGGCAGCAGAGTGGGTGACAGAACTCCATGACAAAGCGGCCCCAGAACTAGACGATGCGAACGAATTCATCCAACTAATGAGGGTCCAGTTCCACGATGCGGCTCATCAAGTGGAAGCCGAGGAACAAATCCAGAAGTTGAAGCAAGCGGGTCGCCCAGTGAAAGAATTGGTGTGGGAGTTCAGAAGAGCAGCTGGGAAGGTGCGAGATTGGCCCGAACGGCTCTTGGTGTTCACGTTCTGAGATGCCCTGGATCCCGAACTAAACGAGGCGTGTGAAATCCGAGGGGTCCCTTGCATAATCCAAGAGTGGTACGCTACCGCCATCGCCTTGGATCCCGTAATCCGCGGCCGGAAAAAGCCTCCCGCAGATCGCCCGGCCCGAAGGCCTTTGGGACGCCAGATTCCCCTGAGACAAGTCGCCTCCACAAGCCCTGAACCGACGCGGGGCGTGAAGTGCTATCGGTGTGGTCAAGCTGGCCACTGAGCTACCGAGTGCCTGGCGCTGGCCCCAATTGTGCTGTCACGGGCTAGGCCAACCCCTGGGGCCAGGAAGAGGCCTACAAAACCACCAGAGCTGGGGCGCTTGGCCCTCCAAGTGGGGGAATCACCTCCCCCCTCTGACGATGCTGAGACATCACCAGTGGAGGAATCGGCCCCGTGGTGAGACGAGGGAGGCAGTGGCAAAGACGACCCAATGGTGAGTGGAGCTGTTTGTCCCTTCCTCATTAAGGCAAAAATCACGGTGCCAGGAACGGGGAAGGAGGGAGAGGTAGATGCCATGATAGATACGTGCTGCTCAAGATGTCTAATCAGCAAGGCAATGGTAGAGAAGCTAGAGATCAGCACCAGGCCCCCAGTGAACCCCATCCGCTTCCAACAGGTGGGCGGATCGTTAATTGGGGGGGCCGCCACTCTCCTAACTGAGTTGGTAGACTTGCAAATGGGACGCCAGCATGAACTTATCCAGTTCATAGTTGCCCCCAAGATGTCTGAAGCAATCATCCTGGGGCTGGCGTGGCTAGACAAGTGGGCCCCTACCATAAAATGGGAGGATGGGTACCAGAAACTAACCCTACACATCGGGCCTACACCCCCACCAGGGAGGCAAACCAGCCCGAAAGAGCCAGCACCCCTGGGCTCAAACCGTCCCCAGCTGGCAGCCCCGGCGCTCGAAACCATGCCCCCAGGCTCCCAGCAGGTGCCAGCAGAATACTGAGACCTAGAGGGGGTGTTTAGTGAAGAAGACTGCAACTACCTCTCCCCTCACCGGCCAACAGACTGCGCGATAGAATTTGAGCCTGGGGCCACACTCCCAAAACCTAAAATGTACTCAATGACCCCAAAGGAACTGGGAGGACATTTTGGGTTCCTCAAAACCCTCCACCTAACGCGACGGCAATTTTGGTGGCCAAAGATGAAGACTGAGGTGGAGGACTACGTGAAAAGCTGCGCCACCAGAAAACACCGGCCAGGAAAACCGCCTGGACTGTTACAGCAAGTGGCAAACCCCAGAAAACTCTGGGAGGAGATAGCCATGGATTTCATAGTGGAACTCCCAGATAGCAAAGGGAACACTGTGATTTGGACTGTGATTGATTGTTCCAAACAAGCCCATTTCGTTGCCTGCTCCGGACTTCCGTCAGCCAGACATCTAGCCAAACTGTTTCTCAAACACATTTATCGCTTACATGGAGTCCCAAAAAGGATCATCTCAGACCGAGGTGTACAGTTCACCACCAAGTTCTGGAGAGAATTCCTACGTGCAATTGGATCCACGCAAGGACTCAGCTAGGCTTTTCATCCGAGTACAAATGGAGCCACGGAACGCACGAACGCCATGGTGGAACAATACATCCGTTGCTATGTAGATTATCAGCAAGACAATTGGGCGGAGCTTCTGCCTTTTG
>QLTV01004426.1:4100268-4114541 GCA_003457575.1 Thermophis baileyi | reverse complement strand
GGAATTATGATAAAGTGAAATGTATTATGATTAACATGTGTAACTGTAATATTGGAATAAGAAGATGAAATGAAATGGAAAGGGGGAAAATGTTTGAGATATATATATATGTGGGAGCAATATTGGGATGAATTATAAGATGATGCTGGGTAGGTGAAAAAAGAGAAGTAAAAATTAAATTTAAAGAAACTTATTATATATGAAGTTAAATGGAAAAGGCATTGAGCAATAAATGGAATTTTATTGTATTATAACAAATGAGAAATTAGGAATTAAGATGGAAAGGACTGCTTTTAAAGGGTGTTAACTAGATAAGGGAATAAGAAAGTTTTGGAGTAAGGGCAAATGGTAATATTGTTTAAATGTTAGAAAAGAAGAAGGAGGTACATAGAATTAAAAAATACAGAGAAAGAATATTATGGCAGAAATGGGAAATATATAAAAATTGTGTATGAGGATGTTATAAGCTATACAAAAATTTTGACTCGAGCGATACTCTGTTTAGAGAAAATGTATTGTTTGAACCGATGTCACTGGCCAGCAGGCTGCAGGGAAACCCATAAAAGTGGCTTCCCCTGCCGCCAGCCGGCATTCTTTACTGAGCTGTTGCTGACTACAAATAAAGGTGCTGAACTGTTCCTACGTCTCGGCTATTCTTCCCGTGCGAATCTAACAAGGATGTTATAAGCTGTACAAAAATTTTGACTCGAGCGATACTCTGTTCAGAGAAAATATATTGTTTGTATGTTTTGTATGTGTGTTAAAAAAATAAAAAAAACTTTATATATATATATATATATAATAAAAAGTTCATAATCTGTGACCCCATCGTCCTAGCGAGCTCCCCAAATCTTTGAGACTCAGAGCCATTCCAGTCGTAGCTGTTAATTTATCATGTGTAAGGTGAAAACTGGTGACATTTACATAATACGTGCAGCATAATCATCAGATTAAGTATATGAACATAGTTTAAATTAATCCATTCTAATATCCATTTGAATTAAAGGAATGCAAACCACAGTTTGGAATGCAGCAGCCAGCAAGACATGAAAATGAGGACCTCAACTTAGAAAACGTTGCATATTCTGGTCTGCCCCCAGGCAGCCCACCAAGACCCATTGTCTGAAAAAGGAGTTTTCCCAGGTCCCAGTATTTCAGTTATTCTTCACACTTCTTCTCTGGTGGCAGAAGCCCCCAAAGCCCCTCTGGGTGGCAGTTGGTCCCCTGCTTTAGAAGTGTCAGTCTCCTTGAAATGTCATTGTAGGGCATCCCTATGCTTCAGCGAGCCAATTTCGGCAGGAGGGGGGGAGAGCTGCGGTGGTGCAGTGGTTAGAGTGCAGTACTGCAGGCTACTTCTGCTGACTGCCAGCTGCCTGCAATTTGGCAGTTCGACTCTCACCAGGCTCAAGGTTGACTCGGCCTTCCATCCTTCCGAGGTGGGTAAAATGAGGACCCAGATTGTTGGGGGCAATAGGCTGACTCTGTAAACCGCTTAGAGAGGGCTGTAAAAGCACTGTGAAGCGGTATATAAGTCTAAGTGCTATTGCTATTACTCCATTGTGCAGTAGGGATGAGCAGCATTTAAGGGCTCAAGGCTGCATTGACATTGCTTTAAGAGAATGTCATATAGGCAAGTCAAACTGATGGGTGGGCCCAGGATTTTTTTTAAGTTTCTGTATTGGGGGGAAAAGCCTGGGCAGGGTTTTGCTTTTTTAAAGACAATGGTACTAACAATGACAGTATGCTTCCTGGATCAAAGCAGAAGATTGCATCAGACAGATTTGAGGCATGTTCACTTGTTGCATTCTAGCCAACACTAGGAGGATCTAGAACCCCTTGGTGGAGTTTACTATCTTGTAAAAAGAAAGCATTAGATATCTGTGATGGGTTTGTAACACTTTACCCTACAGCAGTGGTGGGTTGCTGCCGGTTCGGACCAGTTCGCCCATACCGGTGGCGGAAATTTGCCCCCGCTCGCCGAACCGGCAGCGATGGCCAGCTGGCCACGCCCCCGAACCGGTTCTCCGGTCACCGCTCCTTGAAAGCGGCTTGCAAAGAACCCTCTGTTCAGGTCATTTGCGCGACATGACGGGGGCGCACTTCCGACATGATGTGAACCGGTAGGGAAGGTAAGTAGAACCCACCCCTGCCCTACAGACATTAGGCATATTGATAGCAACGAGCTATGCAAATAGCACAGCTTGCCTGAAACCTGCCTCTACTTTAGGACAGGAAAAGCTAAATTAAAAGATCAGCGTGACCCATATTCCATGACAACATTTTTACAATATTTTAACACTTAGGAAAAACAACATCAAGTCTGAGATTTAGAGGTGCTCCTTCCTGTTCTTCAAAAATGATTGTTTCTAGGAGCATTGGATAGTTCCCAGCCCTATAGGCTGCGCTTTGAACAGGCTTGGTTTAAGTTCTCAAGAAATGGGCAGGATCTTAGAGAAACCCAGCTCAAGAGGGTTAAGCCAGAGACCCAACTTACCTTCCGTCACAATCCTCCATGGAGACAGAAAAGTGAGATGAAGTGGGGTCTTGGAAAAGGGAAGCAAGTTCTGGAATTTCTCATCCAGGCGGGGTACAAAGGGTGGGACAGAACCATGCCCAAATCGGAAGGCCAAGGAGAAAACATTTGAAATGGAGGGGTCCACATTCTTTTTGTAGCCTCTGTACGCAGGTAACCGTTTATGGAATTCGTTGCCCAGCAGCAGAGGTAGGTAATCTCTGTATGTGAATATCTGCAATGATACAAAGACAATGTAAGCCCCAAAGGCCTCAGCCTGCTTATTTATTTTCTTTATTTACTCCTATCTGATGATTTAATACCAAGAGTATTCTGAGCATGCAGAAAGTAAGGACAAATTATAAATTAATTTAAGAAACAATGGTTGGTCTTTTGATCTGATTCGACATCAACATTGTGTAATTCTTTCGCTTCTTGGAAATAGTGTAGCCAAATATCCAGTTTTATATCCTGCATGACTCCCAGCAAATCTGGGTAGTTTATAAATTGTTTAAAATATTAAGAACAAACAACCAAAAACAAAAAGAAGAGTAAAAATGGCATTATGACAAAACCAAATGAGAACAAAGGAAAACACCGTTAAAAGAAGGTGTAAATCATTCTCACCAAAGGCCCAGGTGAAGAGCTAAACTTTTGAAATACCAGTTGGGGTGGGGGAAAATGGGGTTTTTGAGGGGAGCCTCATTGTAGAGGGCAGGCACTGCTGTACAGGAAGCACCAGCTTATCCAGATTTTTTTTTTAAGTGTGCCCTTCGTTACCCTCCATCCTCTAGAACAGGGGTGTCAAACTTGCATCGTCACGGCATCATCACATGACGTATCGTGACTTTTTTCCCATTCGCTAAACCGGGCGTGGGCCAGCATGTGACGCATTCGGCCTGTGGGCCATGAGTTTGACAGCCCTGCTCTAGAAGAGTCGCTTTTCTGCCTGCCATCTGGCTTGCAAAATTCCATACAGTTCAAACTACTACAGTGTTTCCTAACCTTAGCAACTTTAAAATGTGTGGAATTCCCCAGCCAACATATTAGTCCTGGTCTCCTGACAACTTAGGGGACAAGTAAGTTGTGAAGGAAGTAATACTCAACAGCAACTTGCAGAAATCTGCATCTAACTCAACACTGCCTTCATTTATAAAATCCTCTCCAGGGGATTTACTCAGTCCTACAAATGAGGGGGAAAACTCTCTCTCTTACATCACACTGGTTTGTTTTCACTTGGGGATGAAGAATCAGACCAGGCAATTTCCTCACTCTTGATAGATAGCATCAACCAGCCGCAGCTAAAGCACAAAATGGCCTCCCTTCACTACTGCACAGTGGTGATTAGTGCAGAGGTGGGTTCCTGCCGGTTCGGACCGGTTCTATAGAACCGGTAGCGGGAATTTTCCCCCACTCACCGAACTGGCAGCGATGGCCAGCTGGCCATGCCCCCGAACCGGTTCTCTCAGCGGCACCATAGGCATCGACATCTTGTTTTTCGCTTCTGCGCACATGTAGAAGCTGTTTTTTGCTTCTGCGCATGTGCAGAAGCTGGGTTTTCGGCACTGTGCGCGTGCACCCACGCAGTGCGGGAGGAAGCGAACCGGCAGCGAGGTAAGTTAGAACCCACCCCTGGATTAGTGGCTCTAGTAAGTCAGTGCCTCTCATTATGAGTCAGAGGAATAGGGTAAAACGGAGAACAGTGAGAAAAGCACCATTCTGACATCTTGAGATATCAGCATCAAGAAGCAGTGGATGAAATCCTTTAAAGGAAAGGAAAAAACTTATTTTCAGACACTGGTAGCCTTTATTTCTATCTTGTACTTTGCCCTCTCTGGCCAAATCAATAATAGAATTACCTTAATAAATGAACTGATCTTCTGGCCTTATATTCCATTCTTGACAATTGAAACCATTGAAAAAGGAATGCCTGTTGCTTCTACTGAAGTGAGATTCAACTTTTTTATGACTTGAATTCATCTACCATCTATTGTCCAGTGGGATTTGTTTCAGTAAGGTAAAGCATTCAGTATATTTAGCCTATGTTTTAGAATTCCATGTGCTATTTGAAGCGTTATTTATAGCGTAACTAGCCATTTCCTGAAATGTGCTAACTTGGACAGCAGAAGAGGTGCATGTACGGTATGTTGTCCTTAATAGTGGAAAGTTCCCTTTGAATATTAAGAACAAGCCATGCAAGAGAAAAGATTGAACAAGACTTCCTCCCCCCCTTTATTCGTTTATTTTCTATCTGAAAAAACATCTATTTTGGACAGAGTATTCAGTCCTGCAATATCTCTTTGGATACTGCTGTGTGAACAAAATGTTATTTAAAAGTAGCAAAAGCTGTGAGATAAAGATGAGTACATTCAATACCTGATTGAAAGCACCAATGATCTTCCGTGTTTCTTGATAGAGTCTCTCTCCATTCCAATGGGGATTCAACTTCTTCAGTTCCCCAGCTATTCGGTTGTGCTCCCGAAGAAAGAGAGTGTGAATAGCTATCAGTCCCAGGTTTTCATTGGCCCTTCCATCTCCTGCAAAGTTAAACCATGACACGTTCTGTTTGGTTTTAGCAATTAAAGCAAACAATCTAAAATAAATATTCTAAACATTTCAGAAAGGAAGCTGGAAAATGTTAACTTTCAGGATTACCCTCTGCAATCTAGAGGTTATGTGGATTTTTGCAGCTTAAATCTGGTACCCCTAAGTAAGGGAATTTGGCTGAAACATGTTGAATGTTGGTTGTGAAAGGAGGCATCTGTCCCAGGGATGTTCACAGGGAAGGGTATAAAAAATGGTGTCCATAACTGTGCAACTGAAATCTCACTCCTTTTTATGTGCACCTTCCAGCAGTGGCTTTCCAGAATTTCAAGAGGGCCTTTGCTTGTTCCACCTGATTCTGAAGTTGTTGGAGATGTAACCTGGGGATCTTCTGACTGCCAGACAGACTCTTATACAACCAACCTCTAACTCCTCTCTGCCTCTTCTTATATCATCAGAGTGTTACCTATTTCAGATGGTAAGAAGGTGTCCAGCTCAGGTCATGTCCCCTATATCCTGCATGCTATTGATTTATAACCTTTTGCCTGGCGCCTAGGCGCCCTGGCATTTTCTCGCCTTTTGGGGAATGTAAGAGGAGGGAGGGCCATGTGGGTTGCATCACCTGAAAGCCGACAGAAGATGACCCTGAGAAACTTCCCTTATCGCGTTCTCAGAGCAGCCGGTACAATAACATCTTCACACCTGCGGATTGGCTGAATCCACATCGGACTGTTGGGAGGGGTTCCTAATTCCTTTTATTCTACTTGTATTGCCTGAGGTATCTCAGAGCCTGCTTTTATTTCGTCCTGCTATCACCCCTGTTCAATAAAAGGTTCCTTTTGAAATGCCATGTTTCAAGAGTCTTTACTTTTTTGAATAAGGGGGAGAGGCCGGACCTTACATGTCCCTAGTGTGATTAATTAACTAGAGATGTTAAAGCTGAACTTCTGCATCCAAAAAACACATCTTGGCCATGTTGGGCTATGGATCTTTTCCAAAGCAGGATATTAGGGGACACTGTCCAGTGTTATCTACTTTGCATATTTCATCCCGCCATTCACATATAACTTGCATGCAATGCCCCAGAACGGATTACACAATATGCCTGATTTATTAATTTTTTAAAATAAAGTTTTATAAAAGTTCTTAAAAATCTGACTCTTCCCCCAGGCCTTGGGTCAGATTGGACGGCGAATCCTGTGGGTTATGTTAATTTTTAAAACAAACGGTTCTTCTTTCTCCAAATGCCAACGTTATTATTTGTACTTGTTAGTACAGGTAGTCCTCGACTTATGATCACAATTGAGTCCAAAATTTCTGTTGTTAAGTGAGACATTTGTTAAGAGAGTTTTGCCCCATTTTACAACCTTTCTTGCCACAGTTGTTAAGTGAATCACAGCAGTTGATAAGTTAGTAACACAGTTGTTAAGTGAATCTGGCTTCCCCAATGACTTTGCTTGTTAAAAGTTCACAAAAGGTGATCACATGACCTTGGGACACAGCAAAGGTCATAAGTATGAACCAGTTGCCAAGCATCTGAATTTTGGTCACATGACCATAGGGATGGCTATAAAGCAGGGGTGTTAAACTTGATTTCATTGAGGGCCACATCAGGGTTGTGTTTGACCTCAGGGGGGCAGGTGGGCATGGCCAGGATGGGCATGGCCAGCTCAACATCACTCGTGTCAGGGGTGCCTGTGGCGGCCCAAGCGTTCTGCCAGCGAAAACAGAGCTCGAGTGGGCCGCACGCAGCCCTCCCGAGCTCCAGTTTTGCTGGCAGAGGCACCGCGGGCCAGTCCTTTGTTGTTTCCAGGGCGGCCCCACGGGCCAGATCTAAGCACCCCGTGGGCTGGATCCGGCCCTCAGGCCTTGAGTTTGACACCCCTGCTATAAAGGTTGTAATTGTGAAAAAATGGTCATAAATCACTTTTTTCAGTGCCGTTGTATCTTTGAACAGTCACTAAAAGAACTGTTGTAAGTCGAGGACTACCTGTAATACTCTTATTACTGAACCCCCTCACAGAGTCACTTTGATGCTGGGTGGTCTTATAAATTGAATACATTAATTAAACAAATAAATACCTGCTTTAAAACATGGGATTTGGGCAGTTTTATTTGTATGAAGACAGATGCTATTGGAGTTGTTTTCAAAAGGCAGAAGGGCCAGTCCGGCATCGGTGAAGTTCTGATTGATTGCCATGAGACCAAGTGAGTTGGTTCGGTTCCGCAAACTCCTTGCTAGAGGCTCTTCACTCCCGTACACAGCACTGGCATCCATGAATGAGGTGATTGAATTGAGCTGCTCACGGACAAATGTTGTGGGGTTGCACACCGCAGCTGTCCTAACGAATGGCAGGCAGATGCCCGGAGTCTTAATCCGTGGATCTCCAGGGGGGATCTGTATAAAAAGGTCCCTAAGTCAAAACATCCACATGTTCCTGATCCCAGTCTAATCCGCATCATACCTGAACTCTTTTTAAAAGAATTTTATCAACGTTATCATAATATTAAATGAAAATGAAAATGAAAGGTGATAGGAAAATGGGACAGAGAGACAAAAGGGGGAAGAAAGGTGTAGGTACCGGGGGGGGGGGGGGGGAGAAAAAGCATTGACTTCCAAATTTTTTCAGCACAGTAAAGTACAGAATACAATAACGGCCTCAACCTTTTTACTTTACCAACTTAAAGCCTTATACCCGAACTCTTAATAAAATAAAATAAAAATTAATTAAATAATTAATTATTTTTATTTTAAGAGTTCGGGTATAAGGCTTTATGTTGGTAAAGTAAAAGGTTGAGGTTTAATTCATTCATTCATTCATTGAAAAGAAAACAAAAATACAAAAATCTCAAAGGACAGATTTGATGGACCACTAGGTCTTTTTCCGCTGTCCGTTTTCTACGTTTCTATATTTTTCAGGTTCCAGCACTTAAAAATAAACATGCTTTTAAATACTTTGATTTTTCAGTTGATTTTTAATTAAAAAAAAATTAAAAGTGTTT
Organism: Thermophis baileyi; assembly: GCA_003457575.1. Lineage (NCBI taxonomy): Eukaryota > Metazoa > Chordata > Lepidosauria > Squamata > Dipsadidae > Thermophis > Thermophis baileyi. The sequence goes on along the minus strand of QLTV01004426.1, from coordinate 4,106,482 downwards.
TTTAAATTATTTTTAAATCTTGTGAGATTTCAAGTCTAATAAGAGGCCAGCCGGTCGGTGAAAGAGCTTGTATTTCACACCCTGCAAACTTAGCTTTTCAGCATAGTTTGTCAACCAACTTATTTGATTCACTTATAGTCAATGAATTACATGGGTCCAGAAAATAAGATAATTGACTAAATAAGTGAAATGTGTTGGGTAAGCCCAGTTTCATCAAAAATACATAGCAGGAAGTCCACTAAAGAATTAGTCTTCATCATTACCCTTTTCCCTTGACTTTACGAAGGAGCCAAACTAGTTCCCTGAAATTTAAATCTATCTATCTATCTATCTATCTATCTATCTATCTATCTATCTATCTATCTATCTATCTATCTATCTATCTATCTATCTATCTATCTATCATCTATCTATCTATCATCTGCCTNCCCTCCCCCCCTCTCTCTCATAATAATCATCATCATTAGAAAAATATAAAAGAGCCATGGTGGTGGAGTGGTTAGAATGCAGTATTGCAGGCTAACTCTGCCCACTACCAACAATTTGGTAGTGAGGACCCAGATTGTTGGGGGCAATATGCTGACTCTGTAAAGCACTCTGAAGCGATATAAAAGTCTAAGTGCTATAAAAAGTATTCATTATGGCCAGAGGTCGCACAACTATTGTTAATTATTTTAAAGAGACACTACTGTATTTTAAAGATACTATTTTAAACTATTTTAAAGAGACACAATTTTTATGTTCATCTTATCAAAATCAGGGAGAAATTCTCCTCAGAAGGAGGATCTCTGAAAGCTAAAATTGATCTGTGGATATACCATGCTATACTTTTTTTTTCCCAGAGCAGAGTTTTTATTACCTTAATTGGAAAGTAAGGGGGTGCATAATTGCAACAAGCATCACAGTGGACATTTATGTTGGTTGGGCTCTCAGGAGCTAAATCCAAGTCATGGTCAATCCATTGCCCAAAATGCATGAATACAAGAGAGCGTTGGTCATCAGGAGTCACATTCTCATTGGAAGTTGTGATGATCTCATTAGACACTCGCCGTACCTGCAAGGAAACCCCCCAAAGAGGATCAGATAAGCAATTCTAATCTGTTTGGATTGAAATCCCTCAGTTTCCTAAGTGTTCTTTCCTTGGAATCCAGGCCATACAAAGGGAATTAAAACTATTATTTATTTATTTTTATTTATTTATAAAATTTATTGGCCACCCTTAGGGTAAATCTGGGCAGCTATAAGTTTAAACATAAAAAGTTAAAATTAGGTATTAAAACCAAGGACACATGGGGAGGGCGGGGGCAGAGTGGGGGTGAGTGGGATCTATTATTACTCGATCAACCACCTCCATTGTGCTGTTCCCCCACTAGGGCCCCAAGCCGACTGGTAGAGCCATGTCTTTAGCCCCTTACAAAAAGATAGGAGGGTTGGGGCCAACCTCACATCGGGGGCGTGGCACCAAGATGGCAGGCTAGTGCGCGCTTAGGCGACCCCTGTGAAAGGGTCGTTCGGCCCACAGGTTGAGAACCACTGCTTTACAGCATCTGAAGCACAACTCCTTCCCTGCTCAGTCCAACTGAGATGCTATTCTTCTACCTGCATCAAATCCAGTGATGGTGAACCTTTTGGGCTCAGGATGTCAAAAAATTTGCAAAATGCTTAATTTGACTCTAATGGCAGGTCACACAAGTGCAAACGCGCACGCATACATACACAAACAAAAGCAAAACAATTCTTTACATATTCATTTATTTTTTAAAAAAAATACAGACAAATTGAAGCAGCTTCAGGTCGCAGGAGGCCTTTGTTCTTGAAGCAACTTCTGAGAATGCTCTTCTGTGGCCTCTACAGCCTCTGATAACTGTACAAAAGCACCCTCCATTCTCGTGTGGCCTCTGCAGCCTCCAAAAATCACACAAAAATGGGGCATGCTTTTGAGAATAGTTGTTGAGTGTCGGTGAATGCTGGCATGTCACCCAAAACATCGTAATGTGTCACCTTTGACACCCATGTCATAGATTTGCCATCACTGATCTAACCTCAGCACAAACGTGCCACAACAACCTCTTTTTTCTGTTGTGGCCTTGTAAAGTTCTCCCCAATCCATCCTCTAAGGCACTGTCATTCAACTTGGGCAACTTAAAGGCATGTGGACTTCAATTCCCAGAATTCCCTAGCTAGCATGCTGGCCTAAGGAATTCTGGGAGTTGAAGTCCACACATCTTCAAGCCAAAGATTGAGAAATTCTGTTCTAAGGTAAACAATACACAACAGCAACTGGGGCAGAGGTGGGTTCCTCCCGGTTCGCACCGGTTCGCCCGAACTGGTAGCAACCCGCTGGTGACGTCATGGTGACGTCACGGAACCGGTTCTGTCAGTGCCGGTCCATGGGCGCCGCCATCTCTTTTTTTTTCAGGGTTTTTTTCTTCTCCGCATGCGCAGAAGCTGAGTTTCTGGCACTGCGCATGCGTCGCCATCTTGTTTTCGGCTTTTTGGGGGGGGGATTTTTTTGAATCTTTTTTTTAAAAAAAAATTTCTGGTTTTTTTTTCTTCTGCACATGTGCAGAAGCCAAGTTTCCAGCACTGCGCATGCGTTTCCATCTTGTTTTCGGCTTTTTTGGGGGGGGGTTGAATCTTTTTTTTATTTATTTTTTTCCGGGTTTTTTTTTCTTCTGCGCATGCGCAGAAGCCGAGTTTCTGGCACTGTGCATGTGTCACCATCTTGTTTTCGGCTCTTTTTTTTTAAAAAAATTTTCAGATGTTTCTGCACTGCGCATGTGCGCCCATGAGGCGTGCCCACGCGGCGCGGGAGGAAGCGAACTGGCAGCGAGGTAAGTTAGAACCCACCCCTGAACTGAGAGTATGATCTAACCCACTTCATTAACCATATTATTGGTGGTAAAGTCAGGTGATTTGGAGAGGGATGGGAGGATGAACTGGGCCAGTTGCTATTGGCCACTTTAGACTAGTATAGTTATTGCTCTACAAGGGTCAGCTCATCCTACGCTAAAGCCCACGATGGTTTCACCAGTGTCTCCTGATAGTTTTCCAACTATAGGCTTGACCCAAACAGGTAGTTGACTTCCCATCACTTACCAGAGGGAGAGTATGTCCATGATAAAGTTGCCCCACAATTAGTCCTCTTGGAAGGGATATGCCATCTTCATATTCTGCTGGAAGCCAGCGTGCATAGGCATGATTGGCTACTCCAAAATGTGGGTGCTCCCTAGAATGGGAAAATAATGTAATGCATGGGAGGTCTTTTAGGGAGGTCTCCATCATTGAATCAAATATGCTGGAACAATAATCTCTATACAAAAATTACCTCCTTTCCCTCCCTGAAGGTTCAAGTTTATCTAATGGGCAGGTTTTGTTCTTCCCTAAATGTTGAACAAAATGAAACCCCTGTGTAAATTCCGTTTTGAGAAACTATAATTGATTAAATGCGCTGTTTGAAAGCTTGTTTTAAAACTCCCCCCTTAAGATTAACCATGAAATGAAATGAAGCTTAAAACCTAAAATGATACAGGCTAGAAATAAACAATTCCATGCAGAGCTTCTGATACTGATTGCCATTAACACTAATGACCCAGTGGTGCCTGATATTTTTAAAAGAGGAAATTAAATGGAGTCTGGAGGCTAAAACACAGGAAGAATGGTTGCAGGAATTGGGTATGTCTAATCTAGTGAAAAGAAATACTAGGGACGACATGATGGCATGTTTGAGCGGCTGCCACAAAAAGAGGGGGTCAACCTATTCTCCAAAGCACCAGAAGGCAAAATAAGAAGCAATGGATGGAAACTAATCAAGGAGAGAAGCAACCTAGAACTAAGGAGAAATTCCCTGACAGTGAGAACAATAAACCAATGGAACTTGTGCAAGCTCATCTCTGGAGGCTTTTAAAAAGAGACTGGACAGTCATTTGTCTGAAGTGGTACAGGGTTTCCTGCTTGAACAGTGAGTTGGACTAGAAGAGCTTCAAAGTCCCTTCCAACTCTGTTATTCTGTCTGCTAAAATTCTTTTTTCTCATAGAACCTGATTATTTTTCAGATGAATAGCTCAGCATACAAAGATGCTTTACAACCAGTCAGACCAGATTTCCATCTAAGTGGCTAACTCAACTAGAGGTAAAGAAGGGGGAAATGAATGTTTTGCACCTTGCAGGTGCTTAGGATTCTCACTGTACCCCTCAAAATCCTTCCAATCAGCTTTCCCGCATTTTAGAGGGCTTTTAAGCTGCAGAAGAGATGCCTTAAAAGGCTCCAGACACCAGTTTTGCTCCTTCAACATCTCTAATGCTTTGCACAGGAAGTAAGCCTAAACTTTTCACCTCTATCAGTTCTAATTCCACAAAATCACCATATGCTAAAGAGACAAGCCTTAAGTAGCAGACGTTGCATACCGATTGTTGCATTCGCCAGTGATGGTCCGGTAAGGACTTTTCAGTGGACAACGGATTGGCCGCGTCACATAATTGCAACCAGTTGTTCTGAAGAGGGTTTCTTTCTGCTGTCTGTTTAATATATCTAAACAGGGGGAAAAATCCATTAGAAATCAAGGAATTGATGTAATATTAATTTAATTAATGTTAATTTAATCGCTAATTATCAATATAGGTAGTCCTTGATTTACAACTACAATTGGGACTAGAATTTCCATTGCTAAGCCAAGGTGGTTGTTGAATAAGTCATATCCGGTTTTATCGCCTTTTTTTGCACAGTTGTGAATCACTGCAGTTGTTAAGTGAATTATGTAGTTGTTAAGCGAATCCAGCTTACCGTGTTGACTTTGCTTGTTGGAAGCTGGCTGGGAAGATCACAAATTATGATCACATGATCCTGGGATGCTGCAACCATTGTAAATACATGTTGGTTGCCAAGCACCCAAATTTGGATCACGTGATCCGTGGGGTTGCTGTCAAGGTCAGTGTAACTTTGTAACTTTGAATAATTGCTAAATGAATGGTGGTAAGTTGAGGACTACCTGTACTTTAAAATTGTAAATTAGACGTCAAGGGCAGTGTTCAACTGCTTTCATTCTGGAAATAAGAATTTTCTGGAGTCTAAGCTGTAGTATTGATAACCTAACATTTGGAATTTTCTATTTCTTGTCCACTTCTCATCCTGTTGCATTACCTATCTAAGTAAAAGTTCTGGAGCACTCCAGAGGTGGAACATTCTTTAAAGACACTGTGATCAGATCTTGTTTTCATGGACCCTCATAAGTGTCTCTGGTTTTTCATCCTACCTGTAATATTCAATGGTCCCAGATGCTTATTTTGTATTTTCTTCTCTAAGATATCCAAAGCAGTTTCCATATAACTTGCAGCTCGGATTGCAGTCCTGGTTCCTGCCACGGGTGCTTTTAAATATTTCAGAAAATCAGAAGGGTGGAGATCATCCTTGTTCAAACTTTCTTTTATTCTGGAAAAAGTAGACTTGATGACAGCAACCACAATAGAAAATGCCATGAGAAATATAGTTGTGTTTACACAATGCTGTTTTTAAAATACTGTAGCAGCAGGGAAGTTGCACCACAAAGAGAGAAATAGACCGGAGGTATTCTTATTCTTTCATGTTATTTCCTTTCTTTCTAGATAGAAAATCAACTATAGCCAGTGTTATAAAAATCTTCTTCTACATAACTATTTTGTTACTTCACCAGAGTACCCTGTTTAGCCAACATGTATGGATTAATGTATGCTGCCTGAATTCTTATTTTTCCATGCCACAATAAATCTGCACATTTTTCTTCTTCTCTCCTATCTTTACCATTGCTCAAACATCTGGATGTTTCATTAGACCTAACTCTTTGGGGAAGGGGGTCCTTCTACAATATCATATCCAGGATGCTCAGACTCTTGTATGATTGTAAGTTGCTGGACACCCAAGCTGCTTCAGAGATAATGAATTAACTAGTCAGCTTTGAGAGAGGTTTTTGTTACAGCAGAGCAAATGAATGAATGAATGAGGATATTTAGTAAACAGGTGTGGGCTTGAGAGTTACAACACTGAGATGGGCAGCCATATAAATTCAAATAGAAACAAAAAAGAAAAGAAAAAGAGAGGAAGTAGAGGGGAGGGAGGGGAGGATAATGGAATAAGGAGAGGAGAGGAGAGGAGAGGAGAGGAGAGGAGAGGAGAGGAGAGGAGAGGAGAGGAGAGGAGAGGAGAGGAGAGGAGAGGAGAGGAGAGGAGAGGAGAGGAAAG
>QLTV01004426.1:4086536-4100169 GCA_003457575.1 Thermophis baileyi | reverse complement strand
GGTGGCAGGTGGCAGAGTTAGCCTGCAATACTGCATTCTAACCACTGTGCACCATGGAAGGAAGGAAAGAAGGAGAAAAGGAATGGGAAAAGGGAAAAGGGAAAAGGGAAAAGGGAAAAGGGAAAGGGAAAGGGATAAGGGATAAGGGATAAGGGATAAGGGAAAGGGGAAAAGGGAAAAGGGAAAAGGGAAAAGGGAAAAGGGAAAAGGGAAAAGGGAAAAGGGAAAAGGGAAAAGGGAGGAGAGGAAAAAGGAAAAGGAATTCTGCAGTGCATGTCAGTATGCACTTCTCTTTCCTGTTCTGTTGGGATTCATTGCTTGATTCTGAAACAATTTTAACCAGAATCATGAAAGACTTTGAGGCTTGCCTTGGCACAACTTACAAATTCAGGTTACTTTCATGTCTCACCTCATTGAATTATTTATGACCATTCACTATATTGTTCTAACACAAAACACTGATTTATTGCGCAGCCAGTTTAAATACATTGTGGGGATGTAGCCATCCTGTGTGAAAAGGATCTTAGCCTTCAGAGATCAAGTTGTTGTTTTTGTTATTTTTGCAATTAATTTAATTTATTGTAAGGCAGGGATGTATGTTTTTTTTTCCCCAACCCAAAAGCTGCCCTTAAATCTTTTGCTGGCATGCTGTCGGAGGTACATTCTCTCAAATTGGAAGGACAGGACCAAAATGTGGATAGAACAAAAATTAAATTAAATGTATTTACATTTAATTAATTACATTTAAAATTATTGTTCCCCATTTATTTAATAATTTTCTACCTGCCTGAATATAAAGTTTATAATTTAGTGGCAATTTTGAGAAGGGCCCCCTAAACTTGCCCTTTAAGCTTCTAGAAGTCTCAGGCCACACAAGCTTGTCCGTGTGTGTGTGTGTGTGTGTGTGTGTGTGTGTGTGTGTGTGTGTGTATTATTGCTATTTAGGTTAAACTTTTTTTCTCCCATCTGTTTCCTAGGCATATTTCTAAACGTTCATCATGAAAAATTGTGGCTTAGAGTCTGTGATGAAACGTAACAAAGGAAGTTACCTACAATTTTACATAAAAGAAGCTCACCTTTCCCGGGATAATTTAAATGCCAGATCCACCTTCTGCTTGGCTTCATTAATGCTGTTGAAAAACTCTCTACCAATCAGCTCTTCAGAGAAATCCTCATCATCATCATCATCATGATCTTTGGAAGAATAAAATAATGTTAGAAGAAAAATAAGATTCTGGCTCCCCCCCCCCCCCATTAACCAGGAAGAGGAGAGATGAAAAGGATGGCTGCCTACATCATCACAGGTAGCTACAAACACTTTAAGAAAGCAGAGCAGGCATCTACTTTCCCTGTCCATCTTTATTTCTTGACTATAATATCATTTACATTGTTAAGCCTGGAGGCAAATACAGCCCTGCTACTAATATTTTAAAATCTAAAATCTAAAATCTTATATCTAAAAATCTTCTTGGCTGAGAAGCAAAATAAGAAATTGAATAATAAGCAAACAACACTTAGGTTATATTTTGTAACATCTTTTATAAGCCCCCCCCACCCCCAAGTCACTGTGAGTTGAGCAGCCATATAAATTTTCTTCATAAATAAATAAGAAGTAGCAAAAAATGATTGTTACCTGCAACGACTATCAGGATTCTCTAGCCAGAAGTAGGGAATGAAGATTGACTCAACTATTTAATGGCATTCTCCCCTAGATGAGGGGTGTCCATATTGCATGTGTGCCAGGAGTGGGTTCTAACTTACCTCGCTGCCAGTTCGCTCCCTCCCGCGCCGCGTGGCCGCGCGCGCCCATGCACAGTGTCAAAAATTAAAAAAAAATCCCCCCAAAAAGCTGAAAACAAGATGGTGACGCATGCGCAGTGCCGGAAACTCGGCTTCTACGCATGCTCAGAAGAAAAAAAACCCAGAAAAAAATTCCAAAAAAAAAAATACCCAAAAATTTTTTTCCCAAAAAAAGATGGCGGCGCCCACGGACTGGCACTGACAGAACCGGTTCCGTGACATCACCAGTGGGTCGCTACCAATTCGGGTGAACTGGTCCAAACCGGGAGGAACCCACCTCGTGTGCCAGAGGTGGGTTCCTGCTGGTTCAGATCGGCTCTATAGAACCGGTAGCGGGAATTTCCCCCCGCTCACCGAACCGGCAGCGATGGCCGGCTGGACACACCCCTGTACCGGGTCTCTCGGCAGCGCCATAGGCGGCGCCATCTTGTTTTTTGCTTCTGCGCACATGCAGAAGCTGTTTTTTGCTTCTGTGCATGCGCAGAAGCTTGGTTTTTAATACTGCGCATGCGCGTGTATGCAAGGTGTGCGCACACACGTGGCGCGTGAGGAAGCGAACCTGCAGTGAGGTAAGTTAGAACCCACCCCTGATGTGTGCCAAACAACTCAAGACAAAGGCATGACTGCACTATTCATTTTGCCATTTTTCACCTTGCCCTGAATATTGTAGGAGGTTTCTCTTGTGTTAGCAGTTCCAATAGTAACTAAGAATATACAGGTTCCCTTTCCATAAATCTCTCTCCTCTTGGGTTTTTTTTTTAATGAGTTCAACTTAATGACAGATCTTCAGATTAAGTTATTAGTGGCACACTAGAAAGGAACGGATATGATTCTAGGTTATTTAAAAAAAGAACCTTCTTGGGCCTTTTGATAAGATTCTTAATTAGCCGCAGGAGTCTATGATTTACCTCCCTCTCTTGCTTCTATGGACTCTTTGCCCAATGACTGAAATGATCCCTATATTTCCTCCAGGATGACAAAACATTTTTCACATGGCAAGGCTGTCACTGAACGCTGCTGGCTCAAGGAAGAGAATACAACTTTAACAGCAATAGATTAAGGATAAATTAAGCCTGCCTCACTCATGGCAGATTTGGGATGAAATGAAGGGGAAAAAATCATGAAATGAAGAAAGTCTTTTAATTGTGAGTTCTTGTCATATGCCAACTCTCAGTGAGATGCTGTCCCAAGCTTCTTCAAACCTTCCATACAAATTTTGCATAAAGCAGGGATCTCCCCCTTCCTTCCTTCCTTCCTTCCTTCCTTCCTTCCTTCCTTCCTTCCTTCCTTCCTTCCTTCCTTCCTTCCTTCCTTCCTTCCCACCCTGGAATAATAGTTTGTCTACCACAAAATCAAAGATAATTTTTGGAAATTAATGCCATGCCTAGAGTTATCAGACCTCTGGCAAAAGGATTACAGGTCCTCCTTTTGTCCTCATGTCCTCCACCCTGCAGGCATAGCCTGAAAATCAAATATTTAAGGCATAGCCTGAAAATCAAATATTGCCCTTTTAGAGTAGATACAAGCTATTTGTTCCTGAGCAGCTTTTTGAGGTCAGTGTTTCCCAAACTACCTCTGAGACTTTAATAATTAGTTCTTATGAACTCAGGGGCTGGCAACTGCTGCCTGAAAGCATCAAAACCTTACAGAACGGAACGGAACGGAACGGAACGGAACGGAACGGAACGGAACAGAACAGAACAGAACAGAATAGAATAGAATAGAATAACAGAGTTGGAAGGGATCTTGAAGGTCTTCTAGTCCAACCCTCTGCTTAGGTAGGAAACCCTATACCATTTCAGACAAATGGTTACCCAACCTCTTCTTAAAAACTTCCAGTGTTGGAGCATTTACAACTTCTGGAGGCAAGTTGTTCCACCGATTTTTCTAAATTTCTCCTTAGTTCTAGGTTGCTTCTCTCCGTTTTCATAAATGGAAAGAGTGTCAGGGATGGCAAATGAATATACTGTCAACCCTAATTTTAATTAGGTGAAAACCACGGGAACCTTCAGTTTTCACCAGAAAACATATTGTGCCAATATGGTATATCCAATAAAACTATTCTTTGAGGAATCTACCTGCCTCGGAGCTTTGTTTGCTATGGGTGCATCACTTGGAACCCTGTCATATACTTTTTCATCCTATAATGTACATATAGGACTAAGTACTTTTTTTGCAGTTTTTATTGCAATTTTTGTTATGGGTGTCAAGAAAGTTAAACAAATACAGGTAGTCCTCGACTTACAACAGTTCATTTAGTGACCGTTCGAAGTTACAATGGCATTGAAAAAAGTTATTTATGACCATTTTTCACACGACTGTCACGTGATCAAAATTCAGAGACTTGGCAACTGATTCATATTTATGATGGTTGCAGTGTCCCGGGGTCCTCTGATCACCTTTTGCAAATTTTTGACAAGCAAAGTCAATGGGGAAGCCAGATTCACTTAACAACCATGTTACTGACTTTAACAACTGCAGTGATTCACTTAACAACTGTGGCAAGAAAGGTTGTAAAATTGGGCAAAACTCACCTAACAAATGTTTCACTTAGCAACAGAAATTTTGGACTCAATTGTGGTCATTAAGTCAAGGACTACCGTATCTGTAATTCATTTCATCCGGGACCCTCTGGAGCAGCAACGCAACTATAGGTAATCCTCAATTTATGACTACAATTGAGCCCAAGTTTCCATGGCTATGCGAGAAAATTGTTTAGTGAAGTGCACCTCATTCTGCGACCTTTTTTGGCACCGTTGTTAAGCAAATCATGCAGTCTTTAAGGGAGTTGGCTTCCCCATTGACTTTGCTGTGGGAAGCTGACTGGGAAGGTTACAAATGGCGATCACGCGACCTCAGGACAGTGCAACTGTCATAAAGCCATGCCAGTTGCCAAGTGCCCAAATTTTGATCATATAACCATGGGGATGCAACGGTCATAAGTGTGAAAACTGGTCATAAGTCACTTTTTTCAATGCTGTTGTAACTTTGAACAGACACTAAATGAATGGTTATAAGCAATGTTCCCTGTAACAGTAGAAAATGCCGCGCGGCAGTTAGAAACTACAGCCTCTGCCATTAGAAAATGCCGCACGGAAGTTGGAAACTACCACGCGGCGTTCTCTCGTTATGTGCGCAGCCGCACGGCCACGCACCTTAGAGGGAACAGTGGTTATAAGTCAAGGACTACCTGTACTTTTTCCATTACCTTCCTTAGAAGAATCTGTTAGCCCTGTTATCCATGCCCCATAACAGGGGTGGGTTCTAACTTACCTCGCTGCCGGTTCGCTTTCTCCCGCGCTGCGTGGCCGTGCCTCGGGGGTGCGTGCGCGCTTTGCGCGCACGTGCACATGTGCAGTAAAAAAAAATTAAAAATTTAAAAAGCCAAAAACAAGATGGCGACACATGCGCAGTGCTGGGAATTCGGCTTCTGCGCATGCGCAGAAGAAAAAAATAATTCAAAAATTCAAAAAATTAAAAATTAAAAAAAAATTAAAAAAAAAAGATGGCAGCGCCCATGGACCGGCACCGACCGAACCGGATCAGTGACGTCATCGTGACATCACCAGCAGGTTGCTACCAGTTCGGGCGAACCGGTCCGAACCGGGAGGAACCCACCTCTGCCCCATAAATAATTTTTTTAAAGAAAAATCCCGTGTTCATTGCTTGAATCCCACCATTTAACACAAGTGTCAGCCCTGGAGCCATTTTCCCCTGGCATCTTCAGGGCTGCCACAGTGGAGGCCGGGCGAGCTGTGGGAACCGGATGGGGGAGGTAGAGACAGTAAAGGTATTGTAACCAAAATAAAATTCTTTCCTCTGAGAACCAAGGATGTTCCCACCAGGTGCATGGGGGCAGGACATGAGTCCAGATGAACTTTGGACTGTGACCTAATTGGGCCATGTGATGAACTGCATGGGCAGGGGGAGGAAAATGTATTTTTAATTAAGGGGAAACCTGAGGGGACTTTAGAGTCAGGTTTCCCCAGATGTGCCAATATGACATACCTAATAAATCTATACTTTGAGGAATACGCTTGCCTCGGAGTTCTGATTCTGTTGGGGGTATTACTTGGAACCCTGCAACAAGCTCAACAACTGTGTCCTGATCAGGATCAGCCTCCTGGCCCATCTAGTCCAGCAGTCGGTTCTCATGCTGGCTAACCAAGTGCACAAGCTCTCTAGTCTTTCAACAGATGGCCACCAAGATTAATAGCCAAGGTTAATCAAGGCTAATAGCTCTTGATCTCCATTTCTGTCCTGTTTGTAAATACCTCAAGAGGCCATTAAAAGCTGCATTTCTCTCTCCCAGGAAAAAATTATGCTGGTGAAAAAGTTTCAGGAAGCAAAGCAAGATTTATAATTTTACCTTCCACGAAAGATTCAGATACCATCAAGAGGTTGAATGTTATCAAAAGACCGAGCAAAGCAACTGTTCTCCCCATCTCTGAAAAAGAAAAGAGAGAAGGTACAAATTGATAAATTTAGGGAGATATTTTTAGAACCCTACAAAAGTAAACACAGATTCAGCATGGTCTTTAATTTATCTGTGACTTTCTAATTTTGTCCCAAACCAATTAGTGTTCCTAAGGCTTCATTTTTTTTGAATGAGTTTATTAGCACCTGGGGTAACCTTTATAGGACATAAAGCAAAGCCTTTAGAACTTCTTAAAGCAAAGGAGTTAGAGTGACTCTGGGCGGCTTATAATTTAGCTCACAGTTGCTGGTGTGTCAGATTTGCATCAAAGTAGTTTCTAAGATTACTTTCTAAAAGAATAACTGTGTTGGAAGGTACCTTGGAGGTCTTCCAGTCCAACCCCCTGCTCAAACAGGAAATCCTATACCATTTCAGACAAATGGTTGTGCAATTTCCTCTTAAAAATCTCCAGTGTTGGAGTATCCTAATTCTGTTTCCTGATTTTCTTGGACATAATTTCCACATCTCGTGCCATGAGAGAAATTCAATATTTGTCATTGATGTGTGAATACTATAATACATTTATAGTATTACATAATACATTTGCACGACGTGATGCGATGCGAACCGGTAGGGAAGGTAAGTGGAACCCACCCCTGATCCTGCCTCTGAATTTCAGAATTATTCCAAAAACAAATCCCAATCCAAACCTTATTAGCTTGTTTAAGTAAATTGTTCTGGATTAAATGGGAGAGCCAACATGATGAATTAAATAAATTAACAGAACCAAAGAGTCCTTGGGGAGATGTTGCAGTGTTAACACTGATCATTCTGGATTAAATGACTCAAAAGCAGTAGGGGGTGACATGATAGCAGTGTTCCAATATCTAAGGGGCTGCCACAAAAAGGAAGGAGTCCGCCTATTCTCCAAAGCACCTGAAGCAATGGATGGAAATACATCAAGGAGAGATCGAACCTAGAAATAAGGAAAAATTTCCTGACAGAACAATTAATCAGTGGAAGAGCTTGCCTTCAGAAGTTGTAGATGTTCCATCACTGGAGGTTTTTAAAAGAGATTGGACAGCCATTTGTCTGAAATGGAATAGGGTCTCCTGGTTGAGTAGGAGATTGGACTAGAAGATCTCTAAGATCTTCCAACTCTTTTATTCTGTTCTGTTCAAATATTATTTTTCACTTTCCTAACCCCATAAACCGTAAGAAAGGCTGAGCGCCAAAGAATTGAGGCCTTTGAACTATGGTGCTGGAGAAGACTCCTGCGAGTCCCTTGGACTGCAAGGCGATCAAACCGGTCAGTCCTAGAGGAGATCAACCCTGACTGCTCTTTAGAAGGCCAGAGCCTGAAGATGAAACTCAAATACTTTGGCCACCTAATGAGAAGGAAGGACTCACTGGAGAAGAGCCTAATGCTGGGAAAAATTGAGGGCAAAAGGAGAAGGGGACGACAGAGAATGAGGTGGCTGGATGGAGTCACTGAAGCAGTCGTCGTGAGCTTAAATGGACTCCAGAGGATGGTAGAGAACAGGAAGGCCTGGAGGAACATTGTCCATGGGGTCGCAATGGGTCGGACACGATTTCGCAACTAACAACAACAACAAAGCCCATAAAGAACCCAAAATAGTGTTGAGAAGTAGATCAACAATCAACTGGAAAGAAAAAGGGAGATCAGTTTCTCATTGACAAATCCATCACCTTCCCATCAGCCACAAAATAAGTGCTAAGGAGAACAATCCTCACCTGCTCTGTTCTTCTTCAGATGATTCTCCACCCTGTTTTGCTAGATGATCTTTTATACTCCTTGGATCAATGGGTGTGGACATGATCCCATAAGATGGGACTTCAAACAAAAAATTTGTTTGATTTGGGGCAAGAGAAAATATCTAGTGAAAGATAGAAAGCCCACTTCCTTGTTCTTGAAACTGAAACATATTAATTCAGATTACCGAAGAAAAGATCTGACGTCATTAACTAACACTGTGCTTGCAAATGATTTTGGACTATAACCCACATCATTTCCTGAAGATTAATGTTTGTACAGTATGGGAGGAGTTTTAGACTAACTTCTCAGAAAAGCAAAAGAATGGCAATTTCTGGGGAATCATAAAGGACTGAAGGAATTTTGAAATAGAAGAGGTGGCATCAGAGGTGGGATTCACATAATTTAACAACCGGTTTGCCCAGAATTGAAAATGTGAGCGTGCGCGCCTTGCGCACATGCACACTGTGTCAAAAAACACAGCAATTCACTCGTGTGCACCATCTGCACATGCGTGCGGTGTCAAAAAACATGGCAATTCACTCACGCACTATGTCCGCGTATGCGTGCGGCATCAAAAAACACAGCAATATAGGACGGGATTGCACCTGGGTCGCCACTACCGGTTCACCCGAACCGGTCCGAACCGGCTGAATCCCACCTCTGGGTGGCATGATGGCTCAGTGGTTAAGATCATTCAGCTGGAAAGCTCACAGCCCAGGTTCGAGACTGAAGCAATGGCAGCGGCTTCGGGAGACACAGGCTCGTCTGGAGCTGCTCCCCTGCAGCTGAGCCCTTGGCTTGTCCCTGCTGCCCCCGGGTGCGAGGGAGCGGGGCAGGTTTTTTCTTGTCTCTCTCTCTCCCTTCCTCTTTCTTTCTTTCTTTCTTTCTCTTTCTCTCTTCTTGGCAGCGGCTGTATATTCAGGCAGGGCGAGGGGGGGAATGGCCCCGGCCCCCCTTAACCACGCCAGCAAAGAAGTGCGGAAGTTCCAGCCCATCCGCCCCATGAGTGAAGTGGGCAGCATGAAGGAGACCGCTCGGCAGCAGCAGGTTGCGTGGAGGAGGGGAGCTGGGGGCAGGGGACCCCCTGCCCTCCCCTTGCAGGGCAGCGGAAGCCGGAACGCCGCCACAATCTGAGCTCCCTTTGGAATGGGTTGCAAACAAGGTGAAAAGCGGCTCCCAAAGAGAATGAAGTGGGCGTGGCACACCCAGAGCTGCCGCTTCTTTGCAACAGCCGAAGACGGAAGAGGTGCCTCTTCCGTCCTCGGCTGTTGGAATAAGCGGTGGCTTTGGCTGCCGCCGTGCCCGCTTCATTCTCCGGTCCCTCTCCTTCCCTCGCTCGGCTGCTACTGCTGGGATGCTGCCAGGACAAGTGCGGGGTGNGTGTGTGTAGCGGGGGCATGGACCATTCGGCGCTGAGGTAGAAGCAGCTGCGGCGGCATGGAAAGCAAGCCTTCTTTGCCAGCCTCCCACCTGGCAAAACAGAGATTTTCGCTGTGGCTAGGTGGGGGGGGGTCATGGGCCTGAGGCGGGGAGTGGCTCGCCCGGGAAGCTGCTGCAACAGCCGTGGGAGGAGTGACCCTTCTCACCTCTGATGGGCCTTCCCCGCTGTTGCAGCCACACCACCACGCTCCTGCTGGCGCTGAGGTAGAAGCAGCCACGGCAGCGGGGAAAGCGAGGCTTCTTTGCCAGCCTCCCAGCTGGCAAAATTTTTTGCCGGTTCTGTGGGCGTGGCTAAGTGGGGGGGCATGTGACTGAGTGGGCATGGGCATGAGTGATGTCAAGTTGGCCATGCCCACTCAGTCACATGCCTCCCCAGCTAGCCGCCCACAGAACTGGTAGGGAAAAAATTTAAATTTCACCCCCGGGCTAGAGGGCCATGGTTGAGGCTTCAAGGGATTAGAGCAGGGGTGTCAAACTCGATTTTATTGAGGGCCACTGTGGTGGCAGGTTTGCTTCTCTCTGCCACAGCATTCAACGTTAAACGCTGCAGCAGAGAGAATCCGAACTTTTCTCCCTCCATTCACAGCGGAGCTGCTGCAATCTGTCCCTTTAAGGTTAGGATTCTCTCTGCCACAGCATTCAACATGGCTGCTTCTCTCCTCCTTCTCGGGCTCATACACACAGAGCAAACAGGAGAAGGAGACAAAAAGCAGCCAGGTTGAACGCTAGAAGACTCGGCCAAACTTTTCTGTCGGTTCTGTGGCCATGGCTTGATGGGCGTGGCTTGGTGGGGTGGACTGAGTGGGCATGGGCATGAGTGATGTCAAGTTGGCCATGCCCACTCAGTCACATGCCTCCCCAGCTAGCCACGCCCACAGAACCGGTAGTAAAAAAAATTAGAACCCACCCCTGCAGGATAGGTACTCTATCAAATGGCCAACCATTTTTGGACTGATGGACTCCTGTAGAATGTTAAGTAAATTTCCTGAAATGGGAACCACAAGTGAAGGTATGTATTAATTCCCAAGATGGATGGATGCAACATTGGAGATGCCCAGTCACAAAGAGATGAGGATCAGAAATGAGGAGGTGATAAGCCGCCTGGGAAAGCCAAGGGAAATCATCAAAACCATTAAAAAGCAAAAGTTAGAATATTTTGGAAATGTGATGCGACACCCGGAAAAATATGCCATACTTCACTTAATCCTCCAGGGAAAGATTGAAGGCAAACGAGGTCCAGGCAGAAGAAGAACATCATGGTTTCAAAATCTAAGGGACTGGTTTGGACAAAACTCAGCAGCACTTTTTCGTGCGGCTGTTGATAAAAATAGGATCGCCAACATGATCGCCAACATCCGATGACGGATATGGCACAAGAAGAAGAAGAAGTCACAAAATCCTCTTTGAAAAGGCAAACTGGTAAGCTTGTACTCTGCTCCCCTCCCCTCTCCCACAACTATTATGGGATGCTCCTAATCATATCAGTTTTGTCTTTTTCAAGACAGTGGGAGATCTGCAAACCCACTGGGCTGTGGTCACCCTATCCATGCAGGCATTTCTTTATTTACTGTAGAATCCTAGAAGTGTATGGTTGTAAGGGAGCACAATATCTAGTTCAACCTCTGTGTAGGGAAACCAGTTAAAATATCAGGGAGAGGTGGTGTTTAGCTTCTTAAGAATGACCAAAGTTGAAGAACCCCACCCACCTGCACAGGTAGATTGTTCCACTGTGGTATAGATCTTACTTACTGATGGAGAGTTTTTCCTTATTTTTAAATGAAATGATGGTAGCTGCAAATTATACGTAGTATTTTTGGTCCTAGTTTTTTAGCCCATGGAAAATTGCTGCTGACTATCTACTCTACACCTTCCTTTAATGTAGCTGAATATGGCTATCATGTATTCCTTCAGTCTTTTTTCCAAACTAAATTTATATTCCATATTTTCTCAGGGACCTCAAGATGACATATGTCAGATACAGAGGAGAATATTTGTAGCTCAGAGTTGAAATGAGGGGAACTGGTGCTCTCTGAGCTGGGTTGTTTTCTTGGAGATGTTTCATTGCCCAAACTAGGTAACATCATCAGTGCTTGTAGGAAGTGATGATTCCCTATTATCACTGATGCTGTTACCTAGTTTGGGTAATGAAATATCTGCAAGAAAACTACCAAGCTTAGAAAGCACCAAGGACCCCCACATGTCAGATATCGTTTCATTTTGCCCCTACAAAAAGAAACGTGAGTTGCTTGAGCCAAAACAAACTAACCTTAAGTTACCTAGTATGCTTCCTGGTCGAACGGGGATTTGAAGCTGGGTTTTCCCATGCAAAATCCAATACCTGAATTATTCAATGGGACCTGTGAGGCTTCTATATTACAGGTCTGTTTCCCTTTCATTTCTAAACATTATTCTAATAGTAAAAAATAAAGTAAGTGAAGCCCACAGATGATGTCTCTGCTCCATCCCTCTAGCAACAAGCTCTCCTGAATTTTAAATAGTTTCAGTTTTTTTAATGCCCAAATTGTCATTATTTATTTTTTTGCTCAGTCACAATCTTTACTCAATTGTTGAATTCTATTCTGAATCAAAAGTTAACATTTGACCCTAGAATTGCCACCACTGCTGAGAAGGAAGTTAATATCTATGTTTGCTGAGTTTCCCCAATGGACCTACCAGTGCAGTTTTAGGGCAGACTAATAAAAAAATGATCTTCCAGAAATCTGGTGGCCAAATATGCAAATCAGTCAAAGGTGCCAGGCCAGAATCCAAGTAGTTCCAGTTTAATTATAGATATTTTATTACTTTGTGCACTGCTGGGGTGACACCCATGATAATATTTAACTATGTTGTGGTTCTGTATAGTTATTTGAGTTGCTTGTGTGGTTAGCAAGACCTCAGTTTAGACAGTAATCTCCAGTTTTTAATATTTTTTAAGGAGCCGTTCAAAGCCCAATGTGAATTTTTTTATTAGACTGCTCTTCTATTAATTTAACAAGAAGATTGCTTTTATTGATCATAGGACTCAACAAAAGGAGAGGTTCTGCAATATATGAGCAAATAAAATAGTTTAAAATCCAAGAACAATTAGCCTGATAACATATTTACCACTAAATAAATATTAGGCCTTATTCTGAAAATTAAACATTTATAAATGTCCAGTCACCTATGTTGAATCACCTGTGCTGAGTTCTAATGTTTACTTGAAAGGAAGCCAAATGTTTTCGGGAGAATCTCTTAGATGGACCTCAGTTTTTGATCTGGAAAAATGGGCAGGCAGGTTGTGTGGTTTTTAATAGTATTTTTATTAAAAATTACAATTGAAAGGATAAAAACTAATACAAACTACAAATACAAAAAAATAAAAACCAAATAGCACAGAAAGGAAAAAAAATAAGAAAAACAGAAAAAGAAAAAATAAGAATGTAGTAAAGAAACATATAAAGAAATTATTTCTCTCTTCATCACATCAGGTATGAACAATTTCAGTAATTTATCACCTTTTAAAATACAAGAAATGATCTCTTCTTCCAATATCCCCTTATTTACAAACAAATCCTAAAAGCCTTATTGTTCAGTCCTCATCAGCAAAAGTCCATTAAGGATTATTTTGACCATGACAAATGGTTATCCAATCTCTTCTTAAAAACTTCCAATGTTGGAGAATTCACAACTTCTGGAGGCAAGTCATTTTACTGATTAATTGTTCTAACTGTGAGGAAATTTCTCCTTAGTTCTAAGTTGCTTCTCTCCTTGATTAGTTTCCACCCGTTGCTTCTTGTCCTGCCCTCAGGAGCTTTGTAGAATAAGTTGACTCCCTGTTCTTTGTGGCAATAGATAACAGGATAAAATAAATTTCAGATGCCTTACAGGATTAGGACTAAGGAAGTAATAATTAAGACCCATCATGAGCCTTTGCAAAACAAGTAAAACCAATCAAATAATCAAAACACACAAAGCAGATTATAAAATGCTGTAAAAACTCTATAAAAGCCCTTGTATAAGAAAAACCAGTTGTTCAGCTGACCCAGAATTGCACACTATCTTTGTGTGTGGTTCTGCTTCATCAATAAACCAACTTTCCAATTGGCCTCCATGTTGTTTCCAGCGTCTTTCTCCCAGCTTGGAACTGAACCAGATGGATTTCCCTTCCAACAATGCCAATGGTGGATATGGTAGACAGAGATCCATTCTATTCTTGA
>QLTV01004426.1:4060434-4077133 GCA_003457575.1 Thermophis baileyi | reverse complement strand
TTAGACATCTGATCTTTGCTGATTAGACATCTTGAGCAGCCCGTGTCTATTATGGCATCTACTGCTCCCTCTCTTCCCGTCCCTGGCACCGTGATTTTTGCCTTAACGAGGAAGGGGCGAACGGCTTCACTCACCATCGGGTCGTCTTCACCACTGTCCCCTTCGTCCCATCGTGGGGGTGGTTCCTCTGCTGGCGATGCCTCTGCATCGTCAGAGGGTGGAGGGGACTCCCCTGGTTGGAGTCCCATGCGACCCAGCTCTGGTGGTTTCATCGGCCTCCTCCTGGGGCCCGGGGTTGGCTTGGCCCGTGGCAACGCTATTGGGGCTGGCGCCAGGCACTCGGATGCTCTGTGGCCAGCTTGACCACATCGGAAGCATTTCACACCTCGCGTTGGTTCAGGGCTCGGGGCGACGGTTGGTTTCGGGGGAACGCGGCGTCCCAATGGTCTCCGGGCTTGTCGAGCTGTGGGGGGTTTCTTCCAGCCATGGACCATGTGATCCAGGGCAATGGCAGTGCCATACCAATCTTGGATCATATCGGGAACCCCTCGGATCTCACACGCCTCTTTTAATTCAGGATCTAGGGCGTCACGGAACGTATGCACCAAGAGTCGCTTGGGCCAGTCTCGCACTTTCCCAGCCGCTCTTCTGAACTCCCACACTAACTCTTTCACCGGGCGTCCCGCCTGCCTTAATCCCTTGATTCGCTCTTCAGCTATCTGTTAGGCCGCGTCATAGGACCGGACCCTCATTAGTTGGATGAATTCGTCCACGTCATCTAGCTCGGGGGCCGCTTCGTCATGTAGCTTGGCCACCCACTCGGCTGCCTCCCCCTCGTTCATCCCCTCGGTTATCTTGTCGATTAACTGTCTGTCAGACTGGAATCGTGTGCCATACTCGTCCACATAAGCCCACACGCGGTGGAGGAAGTAGGCCAATTTTTTGGGATCCCCATCGAACGTCGCCCGGAACCGGGGAGGTGGCGCTCGGGCCGGTGGGGCCCGCTCTCTGCTGCCTTAAAGGCGGGCTCGCCCGGCCAGCGTGGTGGGTAGCCCGTGGCTCGTGGTGAGCAGTGGCCCACGTGGGCTTCACTCCAGTTGGAGGGACCCCCGGGGTCCCGCTAGCTGCGGTATGGAAAGAGGCGGTGTCCCCACTCGACGGGGGTCCCCGACGCTTCCTTGGGAAGGAGAACATGGGCTGGGCCAGGTTCCATCTAGTGGCTTCGGGTCCCGGTTGGGGATTACTCCAACTTACGGTTAGGCGGCCGAACTGGTCGTGGAGATCCGTCAGCGATTGGCTGCGAGACAGCGGCTGGGATCCCTCACTTTCGGACCGGCCAGTGAGTAGGATCTTCTGCTGCCTCCACTCATGGGCCGTGATCACTCCCGAGTCCAGGTGAGGCTCCCACGCTCACTGGGAGGGGAGGACTCAGCCTTCCAACTGCTCTCTGGCAGGTCCACTCCATCTGGGAGAGGGGCTTAGGGGCCGGCAGTCTGCACCGAGCCCCCGACTGGCGTTCCCTCTCTGCGGCCTCCATGGCGACCTCCGGGGAGGGGAAGTAGTGGATTCTGATCCTTTTCATGGGATCGTCCTCTCCTCGCTCCCCGGCGGCTCGACCTTTATCCTCCATCTTCCCTGAGTATTCGCACCGCCCGTTGCCGGGACGGTGTTGGGGCTCAGGACCCCAAACAGCGCCCCACGGCTGGGGCAGCTGGGAGAGTTTTATGAGAGATTCGGGATTGTGTCAGGGTTCCGAATAGCATCTGGAATTAAATCAGAGTCCGAGGCAAAGCATTCTTTTTTCCAAGTGTCAGTGTTCCAAATAGCATCCAAAATTAAATCAGAGTCCGAGGCAAAGTGTTCCTCAAAGTTCCCATTTATTAACAGAGCCATGTTGGCACATCTGGGAGAACCCCGAATCTGAAGCTGCAGGGGTTTCTCCACCCAGTTGAAAGTTCAAGCCCTTGTCCCCACACCCTCAAGTTCATTACGTTACCCAATCTTCTTCTGCCAGCGTGGCAGCTACTTCCACCTTCTTCCGTGCAGGTGCAGGACAAAGGATGACCTTGACAATCTAGAAGGAATTTGTTGTGGCTACATGCAGACATCCCTCAGGCAATTCTTGCAGCTGTTAACACATGTAAAATTAGATATGTATTCCTTTTATTATACTGTTCTGGTAAAATACCCTACAAAAATATTTCTGGTTTAAAATCAATATGTTGTTTTATCATTTTTACTAACCATGTATGTATTTTAGTCCAATATTTTTTTGCCATCTTTCTTAAAGCAGCCACCATTTTATTCCTGGATTGGAACTGGACTGATTTTTCTTCCTACAGGATCTTTTTTCTAATGTGATGACCGAAGCTGGATGCAATATTCCAAGTGTGGTCTTAATAAGGATTTATAAGGTGTTTCTCCTAAAACACAACCCACCCCCAAAAAAAGGCCCAGCACTGTTTTGTACACATGCGTTAAAATTAAGCCCTACCCCCAAAATTTGGCCCTATTTAAACGCATGCGCGGCTAGGCTTGTCGAAGTGGATGACGGCAGGCTTTTTCGGGTGGACGGCTACCGGTAGCTGGAGTGACCGTTACAGGTAAGCAAGGGTGTGCGAAGCGCGTGGGTCACATCACTCGCTCTTTTCGGCCACGAAAGAAGCGGCCCGGTGGCCAGGCGAGGCATGTGGGTTGTGTCGCTCGCTCTTTTCGGCTGCGAAAGAAGTGGCCCGGTGGCCAGGCGAGGCACATGGGGCACGTGGGTCACTCCTTTCGGCTGCAAAAGAAGCGGCCCGGTGGCCAGGCCAGGCGCGTGGGGGGGAAATTGAGACACCCCTCAAAAAGAAGGCCTAGCCATTTTTTCAGGGGTCAAAAGAAAATAAGAACAGGTCGTATTTCGAAGAAACATGGTACTTCACATGATTTTGATTCTATGCCTGTTTATACAACCAAGGATTGTATTAGCCTTTTTGGCTGTCAAAATCTTTTTGGATCCTGAGTTTGTCTTCTGGGGTGTTGGCTATTCCTGCCAGCCTAGTATCATCGGCAAATTTGATGAGTTCGCCTTATATTCCTCATCTAAGTCATTTACAAAGATATTGAAGAGTACTGGGCCTAAGATGGAACCTTGTGGTACCCCACTGCTTACTTCTCTCCATGTAGTTGTAGTGCCATTAAGGACTACTAATTGAGTATGGTTTGTCAGCCAGTTACAAATCCATCTGGTGGTGATGCTGTCTATCCCACATTTTTCTATTTTACCAAGAAGTAGGTTATGGTCTACTTTCTTGAATGCCTTGCTGAAGTCTAAGTATACTATGTCCACAGCATTTTGCTGGTCAACTAATTTGTCAAAGAATGAAATAAGATTGGTTTGGCATGATCTGTTTTTAACAGACCCTTGCTGGGTACTAGTTATAACTTTATTTGTTTCTAGATGTTCACCGATCTATTATTTTTTAATTATTTTTTCCAGAATATTGCCAGGTATTGATGTTAGGCTGATTGGTCTGTAGATTCCTGGGTCTGGTTTTTTTTTTTTTTTTTTTTTTTTTATGTGAATCTTTTTATGTTTTTTTCAATTTTTTTGTTTTTTCCCGTTGTTTTCTGGGTTTTGTTTTTTTTTTTTTTTTTTTTTAAGATGGGAACCATATCAGCTCTTTTCCAATCCTCTGGTAGTTCCCAAGTGTTCCAGGATTTTTGAAAGATATGGTACAATGGTTCTGAGATAAAATCAGCCAGCTCCTTCAGAACTCTGGGCAGAGGTGGGTTCCTCCCGGTTCGCACCGGTTCTATAGAACCGGTAGCAAACCGCTGGTGACGTCATGGAGCCGATTCTGTCGGTGCCGGTCCGTGGATGCCGCCATCTTTTTTTTTTTTAAATTTGGGGTGGGGGATTTTTTGCTAATTTTTTTCTTCTGCGCATGCGCAGAAGCCGAATCCCCAGCACTGCGCATGCGCTGCCATCTTGTTTTTGGCTTTTTTTGTGTGTGAATTTTTGGCACTGCGCATGCACGTGCGCCCGCGCGGCATGGCCACGCGGCGCACATTGCGCACGCAGCCACATGGCGCAAGAGGAAGCGAACCGGCAGCGAGGTAAGTTAGAACCCACCCCTGACTGGGATGTAATCCATCAGGTCCCAGTGATTTATATTCATCAAGGTCAAACAGGTGTTCTCTTACCATTTTCTTTCTTATTTTAATTTTTATTTCTAGTCTGTCTTTTACAGATGTTTTTGGTAAGTTCGGCTATAGATTATTTTTGAGTGATGATTGATGCAAAGAATGAGTTAAGCAGCTCTGCTTTCTCTTTACTGCCTGTTACTTCCTTGTCATCTCTCTTTAGTGGACCGACTGTTTCCTTGACTTTTTTCTTGAAAGAAAAAACTGTTGAAAGAAACTTTTTTTTTATTATCTTTGACTTTTGTTGCAAGTCTTTGTTCATACTGAGCCTTTGCTTTCCTGACTTCATCTTTGCAGATTCTGGCTATCTGCTGATATTCTGCCTTAGTTCTGGATCCCTCTTTCCATTTTTTTGTACTTATCCTTTTTGTCTTTCAGTTTATCAGAGAGATCTTTGTGCAGCCATGCTGGTTTCTTCTTGGATTTCTTGTTTTTCTTTTTCAGTGGTATTGTGTTGGCTTTTATGATGATATTTTTCCACAACTTACAACAGCTCATTTAGTGACTGATCAAAGTTACAATGGCACTGTAAAAGTGAGTTATGACCATTGCAGCGTCCGCATGATCATGTGGTCAAAATTCAGATGCTTGGCAACTGATTCATATTTATGATGATTGCTGTGTCCCAAGATCATGTGATCGCCTTTTGCCAACTTCTGACAAGCAAAGTCAATGGGGAAGCCAGATTCCCTTAACAACCGTGTTACTAACTTAACTGCAGTGATTCACTTAACAACTGTGGCAAGAAAGGTTGTGAAATGGCGCAAAATTCACTTAACAAATGTTTCACTTAGCAACAGAAATTTGGGGCTCAATTGTGGTCGTAAGTCGAGGGCTATCTCTATAAAGGCCCTTTCTGTGTGTTCCTATTTGATTTGATGACAGGGCTTCTCAGTAATAATAGTACTAGTACTAATATTGTGCCTTCAAGACAGTCTTTTAATTTTTTTTATGAAGTAAAAAACATCTAAGAAAAAAAGAATGCCAAAAATTATAAAAGAGAAAAATCGGGGGGGGGGGGAGAGAATCAGAAATGTGCTAAATGTACATTTTGAGGTAGAGCAGATCTGAACACCAAAGTTATGAATATTAAAACTTTTATTATAAGGTTGCAGTAACTAAATCTTGCCATTCTGAATGTACCCCCACCCATAGTTTAGAGAACTAAGGAGGGTGAAGTCTGACACCTATTCTCAAATTTCATTCCTGCTTTGCGGTTCTTTTTCTTGTTCCTCAAAGTTATTCTCATAACTCATTATAATATACTGATAACTTGAAGACATGATTCATTGCAGTCATCCATGGTTGGTCTGTATTAATCAATCCTGCATAATGCTGAACAGTTGGAGCCAAATGTTTGTGTTTCTAAGGCTGAATAATGCATCTTTTGATTATGTGTTTGTGTGTTTATTTTCTCCATCTAAAAGTCGACTCCCATGGCATTCCGATAGCCCCCTCTCCTTTCCTTCTTCCTTTTCAAGTTAGTCTCGATTCCTGGTAACCTGCCTAGACTAGTCCCTGAAGTTTTCTTGGCAACACTTTCAGAAGTGGCTTGCATTTCCTTCTGCCGAAGACCAACAGTGTACTCCAATTCACAGAGAAGTGTGTCTCCTGGTTTCTAGCCTCTTGCCTTTAACCACAATACGCAGTTGGCTCCATAGTAAGAGTAATAGGTCCACAAGTCTAAAATTGCCTCCTCAGAGAAGTTGCCTGACACTATTTACAATCATTTCAGAGATAGGCAAATACCTTTTAGTTGAACTAAGTAGTGACGTTTATCTGGCCTTGGCTGATCTCACAAAGCTAAGCAAAGCCCAACTTGATTTGTAGTACTTCAGTCAACCATAACTAAGAAATACTAGGCTAAATGGGGAGAGAGGAACTCCTCAAAGGTAAACCAGGTTCCTTTTATGGCCAAGAAAACTACAGCCACGTCATAGGCAACAGGCTTCATTTTCCTGTCAATGTTTGTACAGCATTCTCCTATAAAGTACTTGATGTTTGATTTTAATCTTCGTGCTGTAATAAAGGCCAACGAACTATTCAGTTTCCACTGTTTCAATCGTTTTTATTTGAATTGTTTAAAGTGTACTTTAAGCTGTTTTATTGTACCGTTTCTTGTTAACAGGTGGCATAGCATGAATGGAATTTTTCGAACAAAAATAAGATTAGGACAAAATTTAAATATTCATGTAATATATAATAATATGTAATAATATGTAATAATATAATCATTATTTATAAGCGATGCTTGAGCAGGGTCCGCAGTATTGTCTGAGATGCTACACATCCTCTCCATAACCAGTTGTCTTTGTTACCTTCTGGGACGAGGCTTTGTAGCATCCGAAGCAGAACAAGTAGATTCTAGAACAGCTTTGTACCATATAGCATCAAACTTGTTAACTCTCAACACTCTTTTCCCCGCTATATATTCAAAATAGACTGTGATTAATATGTGTGTGTGTGTGTGTGTGTGTGCGTGCGTGCGCATGTGCGCATATATGAGTATGGTTATGGGGAGATATATATATTCCTTTGAGAGCGGGCTTCAGAATTTCATTTTTTAATGTGTGACAGTGTTCATAGAAAAAAGTGACAATAAAGGTTATCTTATTTAAATTATATTGACGTGTGTGTATATATATGTGTGTGTGTGTGTGTGTTTGTGAATCTTATATATACAATATGTATGTAAGTAATATATATAATGTTCCTAGTTATTTTTTGCATTGCATAACCTGGATCATCTTTCATAAGCAAGGGACTTCAAAAGAAAAGCTTAGATTTCCTTCAATATGTAAACCTATTTCTTTTCTAATAATAAAGATGGCCTCTTGAGAGAACACAGAATTCTGATCGGACATGAATCATCAAGATGCATCAGGAAATGGGTCACAATGTACTTAATTTATAAAACTTGACAAGCCAGTAATTAATCATGTAAAAAAAGATATCCAACTGAAAAATAGCAAAAAGGCATAGCTCAGTGGCAAACATGTAGCTCTTAGTTTAATTCTCAAAGTAGTTAATCAGCGGGGCCCAGTCAAGAGTTAAGATGGCAGGCTCAAGGAAGTGTCCATATAAAATAAAATACAGTTTTGATCATGCAATCAAAGACGTTAACCCAACTTTTTTGATGTGTGTTCAAACACACACACCCCATAATCATAATTCTTCAACATCCTACTAGAAAAAAGAAAACAATTCACTCTAGTGCAGCTTACCATTCATATCAACTGTGCCTACAGTCCAATATAGTCTCTTCCTGAGAAAATGCAGCCCTTCAAAGAAAAAATATAAACAAATTTCTGTACACCTGGCCTAGCTCAGTCGAAATGAAACTTTGGACACTGTCATCTGGACAGTGAGAGGATACAATTGGCTAAATAGGTCTTTGCATTTACTGCAGGGTTGTTGTTTTTTGACACACAATGTGAAACTGCAGATCTATCTAAAATGATATCGTTTCCTGCTTAAGCAGGGTGTTGGCCTAGAATAGAGGCCCCCAACATTCTGAGCACCAGGGAGGGGTTCCGTGGAAAGAGGTTTTTCCGCGGACCGGAGGAGGCGTGGTTTCGCATGCTGCTTGCATCCCATGGATGGGGCTTCACTTGTTTGCACGGCCCAGTTTCTGGCATGCCGCGGCCCAGTACCGATCCACAGACCGGGGTTTGGGGACCCCTGGACTAGAAGACCTCCATGATCCCTTCCAGTTCTATGCTGATTGATTGAATTCTTATGCCCCTGTCCTCGACAAAAGTCATTGTACCAGAATTTGGTTGATGTGTAAAAAAGCTACAAAATTCTGGATTCAGAAATATACAGGTAATCCTTGACTTACAGCCACTTGTTTAGCGACCGTTCAAAGTTAGACCACCACTGAAAAAAAGCAACTTACAAGTGGTCCTCACACTTAATGGACCATCACAACATCCCTGTAGTCCCGTGACCAGCATTTGGCTGCTTGGCAACTAGCATGTATTTACAATGGTTGCAGCATCCTGTGATTGTGACCTTCCCAGCAAAGTCAACAGGGGAAGTCAGATTTGCTTAACAATCACGCGATTTACCTAACTGCAGTGTTTCATTTAACAACCATGGCAAAAATCATAAAATCAGGCACATCTCACAAAACAAGTGCTTTGCATAGTAACAGAAATTCTGGTCCCAATTCTAGTCGTAAGTTGAGAACTACCTACCGTGTTTCCCCGAAAATAAGACCCTGTCTTATATTTTTTTTGAACCCTGAAATAAGTGCTTGGCCTTATTGCCATGCACTCAAAAGCCCGATTGGGCTTATTATCAGGGGATGTCTTATTTTGGGGGAAACAGGGTATACACTGATTCAGAGTGTATTTTAAATATAAGGTTAAGACCCAGTGTTTTACTTTTGGGCCTGATGTACGAACAGTTGGAAACAAGTTATGGAGCTTTGCTTTTGTATATGATAACTGCAGTGAGATTGTGGAAAGATTTGGCAATATGTACAATAGAGGAATTGTTAGTGAAGATGATGGAACTTGCTGAGACGGCCAAATTGACTTACATTTATTGCTGACTTGAAACCTCTTATAGGCTTTTTGTGAGGCAAAAAAGGAACTTATGATTCCTAACTTTTGATGATTAGACAGGAAAGCATATAGAAAAGAGTCATGTCGTAAGCATAGATAAATTTATAACTGAACTTATAAATGTTGTAAAGCACGTTAGAAGCCACTTCTTCGTAACTTTCTCTTTTTTTTAACTTTCCTTGAACTTTTAGTTTTCTTTGATTTCTATTTTTTTACTTTGTTTGCATTAGTTTTTAAACTTCCTTCTTAAAAAATCTTTAATAAGGAAGAATTGCAATTTATTGGTGCCAAGGAGTGATTTATGTCTAATTGCAAAGAGTAACTTCAGGATAGGAATTTTCCTCAGCAACGGTACCACTGGGGAGAAAGGAAAAAAACAAACTGTTCCTTCTTTGTAACTTCCTTCCAGAGATTAAAAACAGCCATCATATGATTCTTTATTCTTGGCTTGGTGTCCTGATGTTCCTCCTAAAGAGTATCAACCCTAATGTGTTTCTTTTCCTCTGATGGCTTCTTAAAATCTGGTGCCCACAACTGGCCACAGAAATTGCGCACAGGTAGTCCTCAACTTACAACCATTTGTTTAGTGACTGTTTGAAGTGACAACAACACTGAAAAGGGTGACTTCTGACCATTTTTTCCATGACGGTTGAAGCATCCCCACGGTCATGTGACCAAAATTTGGATACTTGGCAACTGGCATGTATTTATGACAGTTGCAGTATTGCAGGGTCATGTGACCAGCTTTTGCGAACTTCTGACAAGCAAAGTTCAATGGCGAAGCCAGCTTCATATAACAACCATGTTACTAACTTAATAACTGCAGTGATTCACTTAAGAACTGTGGCCAGAAAGGTCATAAAATGGGACAAAACACACTTAACAACTGTGTTGCTTAGCAATGGTAATTTGGAGATCAATTGTCATAAGTCGAAGACTATCTGTATGGAGTTGATCTTGAATCTGGAGGTTTCTGAACAACACCTCCAGTGCCCAAAGATATTGCAGTATATTAACAATAATCTTCTAGACATCTCTTTGGCTATAAGAAATTGAATGTTAGTGTTTTATTTTAATTAAATCAAATATTCTGAGAAAGTTGAATTCCATACTACATGTACTTTTCCTTTCTTTCAGAGTACACAGTTCCAACAACTCATTAAACAAAGCATAATGAGAATAAGATACTGAAAGAAGGTATGGATTAAAAAGTATACAAAGTTGTTAAGACTGTAGCAATGAACAAAGTCCAGAATGCAACCTCAGTTTGGCTTAAGGTTATAAATAGAGTTAATTTCAGTGTAGAAACTTGAATATATAGTCCAGGGGTGTCAAACTCAATTTCATTGAGGGCCGCATCAGGGTTGTGTTTGACCTTGGGGGGCCGGGGCCAGCTTGACGTCACTCATGTCAGGGGCGCCTGTGGTGGCCCGAGTGCTCTGCCAGTGAAAACGGGCTTCCAATCTCTGTTTTTGGCTGGGACAGCCTCCTGCAATCCTCTGCTAGCTAAAACGCAGCTCGGGAGGGCCTGAGCTCCGTTTTCGCTGGCAGAGGGTTGCAGGAGGCCATCACAGCCGAAAACAGAGATTGGGAGCCCGTTTTCACTGGCAGAGGCACCGTGGGCTGGTCCTTCGCTGTTTCCAGGGCAGCCCCGCGGGCCAGATGTAAGCACCCCGTGGGCCGGATGCGGGCCACAGGCCTTGAGTTTGACACCCCTGATATAGTCTATAAGAGGTTTCTTATAAGTTAGCAATTTACAATACAAGCTTATATGGAGTTGATTCAATATGGATTTTAAAAGCTTATTAAAACACATTCAAAAGTCCATCCTTCAAATGTTTCCAGATCAATACTATTTGAAGTGATTATCAGCCCAGCTGCTGCAGGTCCACCGTATTCTCCTTGCCTGCCTCCGAAAACACTGAGCCAGGCTTCCAGACTGCAATTGCACCGCCCGAATATTCTGTGCCATGATTTCATAATAGTTTAGGATTGCCTGATCTCTGCAAACAAGAAGAAACAACTGTCACCACCAAGGAATGTTGGTCAAGAGAGCATCAAAGGACATACATTGCCTTTCCTTCCTCAGAAAAACCCCATGGTGGATAAATCAATGGCTCACGAAGTTGACAATCTAAATTTTGATAGCCTGGAGGAAACATTTGTGAAAAGGCATTAGAAAAACAAATTGATAAGGATAATGCTCTAGAACAGGGGTGTCAAACTCAAGGCCCGGGGGCCGGATGCAGCCCACGGGGTGCTTAGATCTGGCCCGTGGAGCTGCCCTGGAAACAGCAAAGGACCGGCCCGTGGTGCCTCTGCCAGTGAAAACGGAGCTCGGGAAGGCCGCGGGCAGAGAGTTGCAGGAAGCCGTTGCAGCCGAAAACGGGGGTCGGGAGCCCATTTTCGCTGGCAGAGCGCTCAGGCCACCACAGGCGCCACTGACACGAGTGATGTCGAACTGGCCCCTCAAGGTCAAACACAACCTTGATGCGGCCCTCAATGAAATCGAGTTTGACACCCCTGCTCTAGAACAGCATTTTTTGAACAGGGCAACTTTAAAATATGTGGACGTCATTCCCAGAATTCCCCAGCCAACATGTTGCTTGCCAAGTTTGAAAAACACTGCTGTAGAATTATTATGATCTGAATTCTAATATTTCTAGAGATTTGAGTTTGGATCTCATCCATAAATTGCTTCTATTGAACAATGAAATACAGACCTGTCTCATCCTTTCTAGAAAAATAACTGAATGATAAAGAGACTAAAACCTCAGACATTTTATGTGAGTCCATCCTGTTAGATCGGAGGTTGCCGGGCTGACAGAACAGAGGCGAGGCTTGGATTTAAACAGGAACACTTTATTTCTCTGTTTCAGCACCACAAGCATGCACTCTGAGAGGAACAGCAACTTTGACGTTTGACAGCTCCCTTTTATAGTGTAGCTGTCAAACTGTCAGCCAATCAGGACGCCCCAATTTCCCGCCAGCCGGTTGCTTGCACTTTAGCCAATCAGGCTTCAACAAGCAGCCGGCTTGGCTATTTTGGCGTCATCGTAAGTCCGAGGACTTAACACATCCCATTCTGCCTCTGCCCTCCAGCCAGTGGTTTTGCTGCTATGCAATCATAGCTTGTGTTCAGCTTGAGAGGATGAATAACAATAAACAAATGTTGAGAGGCCATTGTGTGAAGAATGTTCTCACAACATTCTGTGTTTGGACAAATATGTAAGTGCACTCAAGTTATTAACTCAGTAATTCGTTACAATTATATAAAGATTTTATCAGTGCAAATTACCAGGAAATCCAGAAATGGCATGAACTAAGATTTATTTACTGATCGGGTTATATATTTCTGATCGCAGTTTTTAGCATCAAATACTATCCTATTCTTTGTAAGTTCAACCATATTATTTACTTTAATTTAACTCCACTCAGAGTAGACATAACATTTAAAAAAAAAACATATAGAAAAGAGTGTTACACTGAGATGTAGCATAGAACTACCATTGATATCATGCTCTTCATTTTGAGTTAGTCAAGACACTGTGGAGTTAGTAGATAAAATCGGGGGTGTCAGAAAAAAACAACTGATTGCTGAGATCCAGTTTTCAAGCTGCACTCTAACAGTCAACCTAACTAAAGGTTCTTCCAATACTCAGTTCACCCATAATGTTAATCCAGCATCTGATATACTTTTAGCTGTATATTGTGCAGAACCAGCAGTGACAGCTTAGTTAACAAACCTGGTGTTGTTAACATCATCAGGGCATCCATAAAATCTCTAAAAGGTGTCTAAAAACTCCAAAACTAAGTATTGCAAAGTATACATATTTTAAACATGCATTGAAATTTCATAAGACACTAGGCAAGAATTCTGAATTTTCTCCACAATTTAATAATATTCTTGTGCAAATAACACCACGGAGGTACAGTTCCTATAGGAAGATCAAACCAAATATGGTTTAATATGATGCAAAATCAACCTACAAGGCTATTCTCCAACCTGGTGCTCCCAAGAGGCAATTTCCAGTTATGTTGATTAGAGAATTATGTAAGTCAAGTCCAGATACGGTATCTAGCTGGCACCAAGTGGGGGCTGACTGCCCTGTAAACATCATTAATGGCAGGGAAGGTTGTCCAAATTTCAAGAAAGTCCAAAGGGAAATTTAAGATGATCAAGGGATGGGAGATGGAAAGATTTTTATTTCCTTCTCTTTGCCCAAGAGCCTAGAAAGTGCCAACAGTTAGAAGTAGGAACATCTGGGGAAAATGGACCACGTTTTGCAATTTGGTGGGCAATGCAATGGTGGGCAAAGAAGTCAACCAGCATCCCTAAATGAGTAAAGACCCATGTTGTTTTTCAGCACAATCCAAAGGAATTTGGTCAATGCACACATTTTGTTTCTCCTGTAGTGCTGCTATCACAGAAGACAAGAGAGAAGACGACTTTTGCATGCATATTAACCTGTTAAAAGAGCTGGGTTGTTCCATGCAGGCAATCTCTGTGTATGTTAATGAACTCCAAGCAGATCAGACAAAAAAAAAACAAGACAAGTTTTACCTTGATGGTTTTTATCTTCAGTTACAAATCAGAGCAACTGTCATATCACTAGTAAATGGGAAGAACATTAGGAATAAAGGGTTTATAAGCTGAAATGATAATGACATTCAGACTACTTCAGAGGGACCACCGAGCGGACAGTTAGGTCCCTGTTAACATGTAGCTGTCCTTGAAAACACACGACTGGGAAACATCGTCTCACAATTCTTTCCGTTAAATACATTTCAAACAAGATTCACTCCTCCAACCACACTCCTCTTATGCAGGTAGTCCTCGATTTACAACTGATTTACAACCATTCATTCATTTAGCGACCATTTAAACTTACAAATGTTCTGAAAAAAGTGACTTATACCCAGTCCTCTCACTTACAACCATTGCTGCATCGCTATGGTCACGTGATCAAAATTCTGGCGCTTCTCAGCCAACATATGGATTTATGACAGTTACAACATCCTTCAGTCATGTGATCGCCATTTGCGACTTTCCCAGCTGGGTTCAGACAAGCCAAGTAAAATGTGGGAAGCCAGATTTGCTTAATGACCACATGATTCCCTTAACTGCAGTGATTCCCTTAACAACTATAGCAAACAAGGTCATAAAATCGGGTGCAACTCACTTAACCGTACTTAGCAATGGAAATTCTGGTCTCAGTTGTGGTCATAAGTCGAGGACTACCTGTACACTTCTTATACTACAGACTCAGCAACTGGGATCAAAATGGTTCATGAAAGAGGCAGATTTGGTCTGGAAATTTCCAGTTGCTGATGAATGCTTTGTAGGACCAAAGGAGGACAGTTTGGATTGATCTGCAGACTGGATGAGATTGTCAATTATATTAATTCTACTTGAATAAAGAGAAATACAGGTAGTCCTCGGCTTACGACCACACTTGAGGCCAAAATTTCTGTTGCTAAGTGAGACATTTGTTAATGTGAATTTTGCCCCATTTTACGACCTTTCTTGCCACAGTTGCTAAGTGAATCACTGTAGTTGTTAATAACACGGTTGTTAAGTGAATCTGGCTTCCCCATTGACTCTGCTTGTCAGAAGGTCTCAAAAGCTGCTCACATGAGCCCAACTGTCATAAGTGTGAACCACATGCCAAGCACCTGAATTTTGATCATGTGACCATGGGGATGCTGCAATGGTCGTAAGTGTGAAAAACAGACATAAGTCACTTTTTTCAGTGCCCTTGTAACTTTGAACAGCCACTAAATGAATTGTTGTAAGTTGAGGACTACCTGTAGAGTTGGCTTTGATCCTTTGGGAATAAGTAGCAGTTTGGAAACATGATCACTTTTTACAAGTGGAAGCTTGAGGGATGGCAATAAAGAAAGTTTGTTTTCACTAGATTGTCTGCAGAAATGGATTGTGTCCTGAATGCCAGGTTTTTGCAGGAGACCAAAATGAACATGGTATGAATGAAGTACAATGGTGGATATGTATATGTATATGTATATGTATGTGTATGTGTGTGTGTGTGTGTGTGTGTGTGTGTGTGTGTGTAGATATATATAGATATATAGATATATAGATATACATATATAGATATAGATAGATATAGATATATAATTTATTTCTTTTTGTCAAATCACGTGGTATACCCAAATATGGGAGGGAGCATACTGCTTCCTTTTTGCCTTTCGGCACCACTCCAGGGGCCATGCTGGCCGTCGCTTTCATGACAAACCATTTTTTTGTGTTACATTTTTACTGATAAAGAAATAAAGGGAGACT
Organism: Thermophis baileyi; assembly: GCA_003457575.1. Lineage (NCBI taxonomy): Eukaryota > Metazoa > Chordata > Lepidosauria > Squamata > Dipsadidae > Thermophis > Thermophis baileyi. The sequence goes on along the minus strand of QLTV01004426.1, from coordinate 4,062,073 downwards.
AGGATAGATCTATTTCAAGCTATTTAGCTCTCATCAGCTAGCCATACCCTTCTGGGAGGAAGCTGATACAGGGAGGAGAACATGTGGCATAGAGGTTACAGCACTTGCCTAACATGCAAGCAGCCCAAGTTCAAATCCCAGAAGGGTATGGCTAGCTGATGAGAGCTAAATAGCTTGAAATAGATCTATACTAGTCTCCCTTTATTTCTTTATCAGTAAAAATGTAATACACAAACACACACAGAGAGAGAGAGAGAGAGAGAGAGAGAGTAAACGTTATTTGGAGTGCAGCTGCTCTTCTGGAGAAGCAACTTTAAAAAACAGACCTCAAAAACTCCAGTTCAGCCATGAAGCTTATAAATATTCCAAACAGGTCATTAAAATCATGCATACGTCCAATAAATACTTCTGGTGTGTTGTTCAAGCAAAATTGTTATAGCCAAAAGAAGTTAGGTATTCCAAACAGAAAATTGGAGTGTTTCGCAAAATACATTATAAGTAGGACTGTCATACTTAGTCTAAAAAAATCTGGAAAAACAGTGAATGCCAGCTAAGAATTAGTATTGTCTGTGCTCTAATCTATGAGTCACCCAAATTTTTTCAGCTCAGATTATCATTACAACTTTGATTATGGCTCTTTGTTTGCAACCAATATTCAGAAACAGAATAAAAAAGTGTTACTTGGGGATATTTAGCAAAGGCATATGGGTCCAGAGCATCTATATATTATAAAAACTCTGATTCCTGTAACCTTTAACTGGGTAAAATGGTGCACCCTAGGGCAAAACCTTGTGAACCAAGGTACCTCAAGTAAGCTAACTTACAGAATGCATCCAAAATCTGGGACCTGTGACTCCTGTAGAATCGAAATTTGGCACACAACAATCATAAATGTGAAAAACGACCATAAGCCACTTTTTTTCAGTGCCGTTGTAACTTTGAATGGTCACTAAACAAACGGTTGTAAGTCGAGGACTACCAATATGTTAGAATTTACACTACAGTTTTCATCTCTTTCCCATTTTGAGAAGAAACTGGAATGTGACTTTTCAGCAAGTTTAATCATACTGATTTCTGAGGCTGCGATACAAGAGATCCCTGCAAAATCAGAACAAGGGTGTTGGCAACCTGTCCAAAGCTATCATTTGTCCCCTAGGGTCCCTTGTGTTTGGGAATGGACAACAAAGTTTCCTTCTGTTTTGAGGTGGCACAACAAAGACTCTAGCTTACATTCTTACCCACAGTTGTTGTGAAGCCCCAATAACTGCCTGATTGCAGGCACCATTATGGACAGCGGGATGAGAATGGGAAGACCATTTCTAGAACTCACCTCTCTTCTTGAACAATGATGTCGTTGAAAGCATGAGAGAGACGCTTCAGTTGGCGAATGCCCGTTGAGACCAGCTCCAAATCACAGTCCAGCTGCCTGCCAGGACAAAAAGAGACCGGCAAAGGTGAAGAGTGAATTGGGCCACCAATGAAGAGCACTTTTCTTTGCCTCCAGTTTGTCCCTCTTCTTTTCAGTACAGGACAATAATGCCAAACATATTATCACGATTCATTTGCGGACTACATTACCACAAAATATAGGCATAGCCATTGAATTTCTGGGGGGGATTCAGCTTTTTTTTTTTTTTAA
>QLTV01004426.1:4030680-4051290 GCA_003457575.1 Thermophis baileyi | reverse complement strand
TGGGAGCTATCAGCCTGTGGCACTGCTGAAGTGGTATGGAAGACCAGGATGCTTCAATAGCGGCCTTCAGCTCTTCTGCATTGTTCGGTCTCATGTCTCTTATCTTTCTCTTGGCAATGCCCCATAGATTCTCTATGGGGTTCAGGTCAGGCGAGTTTGCTGGCCAATCAAGCACAGTCATCCCACGGTCATTGAACCAGGTTTTGGTGCTTTTGGCAGTGTGGGCAGGTGCCAAGTCCTGCTGGAAAATGAAGTCAGCATCCCCATAAAGCTCGTCTGCAGAAGGAAGCATGAAGTGCTCCAAAATCTCCTGGTAGATGGCTGCGTTGACCCTGGACTTAATGAAGCACAGTGGACCAACACCAGCAGATGACATGGCTCCCCAAATCAACACAGACTGTGGAAACTTCACACTGGACTTCAAGCATCTTGCAGTGTGTGCCACTCCATTCTTCCTCCATACTCTGGGTCCTTGGTTTCCAAATGAGATGTAGAAGTTGCTCTCATCAGAAAAGAGGATAAGAGGATAAGCTTGATAAGAGGAATACGACATTGTTGCATTACTGAAATAAATGGACTTTTGCACGATATTCTAATTTTTCGAGTTTCACCTGTATAAGGGAGGATGAATTATACTGGATTGGGCTTGTATTTTTCCATATAACTAGATGACATTAGGAGCACCAACATTAATCAAAAGAGTCGAAGGCTTATTTGTGAGCATTTAGTGCAGGTACCCTCATCTGGTGACCTTTCCAAGTATTGGTTTATAATGTTAAAATATTCATGAACTGGGAGAGACATGGTAACAAGGTCATGTGATGGTAACTTCACTTAGTGACAGTGTCAGCGTTCAGGGAGGAGAAGCTGAACAAGATATGAAGCAAGAGAGTCTTGAAACACAAGAGCAGTCAATGCCACGCAGGTCAGAGCGATGGAACAAGGGGATTCCACCTGACAGGTATTCTGCCAGTAAAGTTAAAGTGTGTAATGTATGGTATGAGCCAAGGAACTATAAGGAAGTATTGGCATTACCTAAAATAGAACAAATAAAATGGAAAGAAGCCATGGACAAGGAAATGAAATCCATGGGAGAACATGAAGTGATCACATCTATGACTTTGCAACAGGGTAGCAAAGATGTAGGATGCAAATGGGTATACAATAAGAAAGTACTACCCAATAATGAGGGACAATATAAAGCAAATGAGTTATTCGCGCCAACTGTAAAGAGTGAAAGCATCAGGCTTGCACTAGCGTTGGCAGAGGCGCATGGCCATAAGATTTGGCATTTTGACATAACCACTGCATTCCTCAATGCTGAGTTAGAGGAAGAAATTTACATGGTTCAAGCACCAGGGTATGAAAGTAAAAAGCCTAACACGGTGTATAAATTGAACAAGGACATTTATGGGCTGAAGCAGTCAGCCAGGAATTGGAATATATGACTAGATAAGGCATTGAAGGGTCTTGGGTTCAAGAGTTGCAAGGCTGCTGGTTGCATATGGTTGCCAGAGCCGAGGTGGCACAGTGGTTAGAGTGCAGTACTGCAGGCTACTTCAGCTGACTGCTAGCTGCAGTTCGGCGGTTCAAATCTCACCAGCTCAAGGTTGACTCAGCCTTCCATCCTTCTGAGGTGGGTAAAAAGAGGACCCAGATTGTTGGGGGCAATATGCTGACTCTGTGAACCGCTTAGAGAGGGCTGTAAAGGACTGTAAAGCTGTATATAAGTCTAAGTGCTATTGCTATTGCTATATACACTAGAAAGTTACAAGGTGGGGGTTGTCAGCTATTAACATTTGTGGATGATCTTTGTTTCAATGCAAAGGGTGTAGCACAGTAAAAGGGATACTCAGGTATGTGGAGGGAACTGTGAATGTGGGTCTTCAAATACAGGTCTAGGAAGAATATTAAATTATTTGATTTATGTCTCTTCCAGTCATGAAGTGTTAAAATATTCATGAACTGAGATAGACATGGTAACAAGGTCAGCCAATGAATAGGCATAGCAACTAAGTCAGCCAATGGGAGCTTAAACACATCTGAGTCTGTGCAGAGAATCGAAACTGAAACTTAAGCTAGAAGGCTGAGCGTGGCTCAGTCCACTCTGTACTCTGTCTGCTCTGAACTCTGAACTAGAAACTGCTTGTAACTGCTGCTACGTTAAAGAAGAACTCTGCTACTGGTATTGTAAATACTCATCTGTTATTATGTATATAAAGAAGTTAATGAATCCAGCTGAATCAGTTTGTCTGTGTGTGCTTTCTGGAAATGATTTTCTGCAACAAACTCTGACATATAACACCCATAATCATTAGGTATCATTGCCAAAAACATAACTCCTCTTCCATCGTGCCAAAAGAAACCTGAACTGTGGTGATTCCAAAATTAAATGTCAAAACAGCATTAAACCTTATTGTAGAAAATAACAGTGTTCAGCATATGACATTTTATGTGAGATGGCTTAGGCCAGTGATGGCGAACCTTCACTGGACACTGCAATCTCAATAAAAAGATATTTTTGGTTTAAGGCAGGGGTGTCAAACTCAAGGCCCGCAGGCCAGATCCAGCCCGCGGGGTGCTTAGATCTGGCCCGTGGGGCTGCCCTGGAAACAGTGAAGGACCGACCCATGATGCCTCTGCCAGTGAAAACGGAGCTCGGGAGGGCCGCGCGTGGCCTTCCCAAGCTCCGTTTTCACTGGTAGAGCGCTGGAGCTACCACAGGTGTCGACACAAGTGACATTGAGCTGGCTACGCCCGCCCTGACCACACACACCAGCCTTCCGAGGTCAAACACAACCCTGATGCGGCCTGTTCTGCCCCAGCTATCCACCACAAAGAATGCAACACGCACAAACTTCAAACACACTCTTGTTTACTATTGAAGGACTACTAATTTAACTTCTTAGTATCTGTTTTCAATAAACAGACATTTAAAACAGTCTTTTTTCCGAACACTGGCTGTTAATTGAACTTCATTAACAGCCAGCAAGAGTTCCAGAGATAATTGTCTCAACTGAAGAAACGAGAGTGCAGATAAGCACAATGCTTACAGTAGTTGGCAAAACTCCCAGAAATAAATGTGCAGGACAATTCACGAACTAGAACAAGGCCGAACAGACTTGCCTGGATGCAAAACACAATGAGGAATCACGAACGTTGTTTCCTGCAATGTGATTGCGTGTGGTCATGACTTAAATAGGCTAAGGGCGTGGCCAAGTAGCCCAAAGCCCTACTCTCGAGGAGACCTCCTCCTGAGTAGCCACTCTTGCCTCTTGACAGTTCTGCGTGCCCGTACATTCAGAATAGGCTCCTCCTCTTCTTCCTCATCAGTGATGGGAGCCTCTGGAGGTTCTGAAGGCCCTGGCTGCGTCTCTGCCACTGGCACCGAGTCCACACCAACCTCCTCACTGTCCGACTCGGGTACCAGCTGCACAGGCCGCCGGCGCATCACCACCACAGCCTCTTCGCTGTCAGAGTCCGCAACCAGCTGCACGGGTCGCCGGCAGGCCACAACACAGCCCTCCATGAAATCGAGTTCGACACCCCTGGTTTAAGGGAACACAGAGAAGTTATGTGCACTCCCTCTGCACTGACAAATCTTAAACTTCAAAACACATGCACAGTCCAACCATTTTCCTTTCATTCTATTTTTTTCTATTGCCTTTACCATTAAATAGTCCTTAAAAATCAATTGTAGCTTTCCTTTCCTTTTCAAAAGTCACTGAGGAAGTGTTCTTGGTAAACCCAGAGCTTGAACTCTTACTGTAAGGATACTTTGTTTTTCCTCATAGTTAACATAACTACTTTGGCTTTCAATATAAAATACATTTTTTCCTTTTGTCATGCAAAAATAATCATGTGATTTCAAGCACAATGAGCAGGTTTGGAAGTTTTAGATGTTTGTACTTTGTTGTAGATCAGCTACCACTGAAAGTCCTGTTTTTTTTTTTAACAGAATAATTGCTGTGGTCCACAAGGTTATAAAATCCTTTTTTGACTAAACAGGGGAGGTGAAAAAGATACCTGCAGATGCTAAATGGCCAACCTATATCTTAAGGTATTTGCAGAAATGGAATTGACACATCTTATACCAGCCTTTCCCAGTCTAGTACCCTCCAAATGTATTCCCCAATGACTGCCAAGGAATTCTGGGAGTTGTAGTTTCAAAAAACTTGGTGGACACCACCTGGGGAAGGATGTCTTATCCCATCAGTAAAAAGACAGACTTTATGTACCCTCAGGCAGAACCCCTGTCAATCTGTAAATTATTGCATACATAATACAAAAAAGTAATAAAATGGATTAGTGTTTTACTTGAGAGTCACAAAGGTAGGTATGAATGTTTATTCTGCTTGCTTTCAAAATTTTAAGAACTTTTTTAAAAGCAGGTATCAAAAGGTATAAATTCAAGAAATATTAATTAGGGCAGAAATTATTAAGGAAAAGAACGTTAGTTGCATTTGAAAATGCAAATAATTTTAACAAAACAATCCAGAAATTGACACATTGATGGATCCACGAGAAACACTGGGAAAAAAATATAGATACAGGCTTTAATCCTAGACTGCTGCATTCATAGATGGGGGGAAAAATATCCACACATCAAGAGATGGGATACTTTTTGTTTTTAATTTATTGTAGCTAAATTTCTAGCAAAATGAGCAAATGTATTTCAATAGGCTTGCCCACACACATACCACTGGGCCACAGTGGCTACAGGTCTTTGCAAACATTTTTAGATGGCCAATTCAGGCCAGGTGTGCCGCAGATAAGGATTGTTGCAACAGATATTCAGAGAAACAGGCCCCCTTCACATTCCAGTATTGCATGACTCAACAAACTTTTCAGGTACTTTTACGGAAGAAAATAAAAATAGTTTTATGTCTGCAGTCCACAGATATGTCTCAAGATACCTCACTGATCTCAAGGGAACCTTTCATTAGGAAAACGGGACACAGTTTTTTTATTTTGGGGGGGGGGGTGGCTTGAAGGGAGCACAGATGATCACGCCACATGAATAGGCAAAAATAGGTTACAAAATGTGGGCCATGACCATTCTGGGTGCTGTGAGGACTGCAAAAATTGTGGACCTGAAAGGGCACAGCTGTCCACTTCTGGATTAGAATGAGAAATGGAAAAATAAGGAGGATGCATATGGGTGGAAAGTGAAATTACAGGTGGTCCTCCCTTAACAATCAGTTGCTTAGCGACTGTTCAAAGTTACGACAGATGTGATTCCTGGCTCAATTATGATCATAAGTCAAGGACTACTTGTATCTTTCTCTCACTGAGAGATATGACAAGGATAAATTAATAGCATCTACCTGCCTTTTAAGGGACGCGGTGGCTCAGTGGCTAAGACGCTGAGCTTGTCAATCAGAAGATCGGCAGTTCAGCAGTTCGAATCCCTAGTGCCGCGTAACCGAGTGAGCTCCTGTTACTTGTCCCAGCTTCTGCCAACCTAGCAGTTCGAAAGCACGTAAAAAATGCAAGTAGAAAAATAGGGACCACTTTGGTGGGAAGGTAACAGCGTTCTGTGTGCCTTTGGCATTTAGTCATGCTGGCCACATGACCACGGAGACGTCTTCGGACAGCGCTGGCTCTTCGGCTTAGAAACAGAGATGAGCACCGCCCCCTAGAGCAGGAAACGACTAGCACGCATGTGCGGGGGAACCTTTACTTTTTACCTGCCTTTTAAAAAGCATATAACTTACCATTTTCCTTTGGGTAGAATAAAAAAAAAAACACTTTGGATATCCCCAAGAGAAATAGAAGTCTCAAGTTTTATGCAACACTTTCTGATGTTAGTGTACAAACCAAAAATTCTGATTGTATCCTAGCTCTGGCTTAAGAATGGTCCAATTTTAAAGTTGTCAGCATCCGGAGATGTCCTTTATTTTGTTTTTTCGTTGAAATCTTGTGTCCATTGGGTCAAAGCCTCTTTCCTTAGCTCCAAACACTGCCCAAGGAGGAGTCAGTGCTACATAGTCAGCAGAAGTGAATGTTTTAATTCCTCCACTCTGTTCATATTCATGGACCAATTCTTGAAAGCGATCATAGTCAATCCAGGTGTGCCATTTCCCTTCGATCTTGAACTAAAGGAAAAAGCAGACATATGATTGTGATAATAGAGGGGTGGGTTTTTTTGGTTTTTTTTTTTAAAGAAGGGGGTTTGCTCTAAAGATGTTTACTATACTGATTCAGTCAAAACTCTGAAACAACACACTCAGCCAGTTTTCTCCAAGCTGGTCACTCTCCATATGTAGAGATTTCAATCCCCAGAATTCCCCAGCTAGCATGACTATTGCTAAGAATTCTAGGAGCTAAAATCCATACATCTGGAAGATAGAAAGAGTGGAGAAAGCTGTACTGAAAAATAATATTGTTTCTTGTTTGGATTAGTGTGCTATATGAGCCCAGCCATTTTTTTTCCTTCAAAAAACCCATAATTAAACAAATCTTTCTTTAGTTTGACGTATGGTCTAGCCAAGTTTATTGAAGGTATCTTTGGTATGATAGACAGCCTTAAAGCAATGCTATGGGTACTAAGACTTCTACTGAGTCAATCTCCCCCAAAGGTGCTTTTTGAAAAGGCAACTTGGACTTTGGTTTTCCTTGAAGATGTTTCACTTCTCATCCAAGAAGGTCCTTGTTCAGTTGAAGTTGAAGCTTCTTGGATGAGAAGTGAAAACGTCGTCAAGGAAAAACAAAAGTCCAATTGCTTCTTGAATAAGCACCTTTGGGACAGCCATGACCTGGATGACTGAGAATCTCCATGGACATTAATCTCTCCCTCTTTACTCCACTTGGACATCCTAATATCAAATCTAACCTTTTTTTACTGTCATAGACCAGTATTTTGCACCTCGATTATATACAAGTTCCCTAACCCTGCTCTCCACTCAGATGTTACGATTTATTTAGTACAGCCTGCTCCACCAAGCAGAGATTTTTGATTGTCATGGATTGTCCTCAAAGAACTTCCAGAAGTGGCCCAAAAGACTGGGCATCTCTTCTCATTTGGAGAACAGGAGCATGATGTCCTTTTCCTTGGTTGGATTAGATTTCCAATTTTGAGTATTCATAACATGCCTATTATTTTGATTGCTCTTTTACCTCACTTTTGCAATTCCCGTTGTTAAATTTACGCTTGTTGTGACTTGAATGCTGGACTTCCTCACATAGTATCCATAGATGTCACTGTGACATCATTATCTATGCTCTTTGCCTCATTTAACTTTAGGTTTAGATTTTCCAAATAGCAATTAATCACAGATCTGGCAGGCCTCCTTAGACTTAAAAAAAAATGCTGGCACTTACAAATAAGTTGTTTGCCCAGACAAAAAATGGAAAAGCTGAACTGATAGAAAGTATCCTGCAGGACTAGAAAGAGTAATATGGAACCATCTCCCCAGAATTCTGTTAAATGGATATTTTGAGATTGGCACCCACTAAACAGGGCAGCCTTTGGCAAACTGGCAAGGCCATTGCAACCCTTTACAGCAACCAATCACATGGCCTGAATCCCGAAGAGGCCTGTGGCTCAAAAATATTGGCACCCTTATTTTAAAAATGTTTGTTTTTAATGGTTTATAATTGTCATAAAGCACCTTCAAGAACATTACAGGTAGTCCTCGATTTATGACCACAGTTGAGGTCAGAATTTCCATCGCTAAACAAGGCGATTGTTAAGTGAGCCACACCCGAATTTATGATCTTTGTTGCCACAGTTGTTAAAACAAATCGTTGAAGTCATTAAGTGAACCATGCGGTTGTTACGTGATCCTGGCTTCCCCCATTGACTGTGGTTGTTGAAAGCCGGCCAGGAAGATTGTAAATGATGATCAAATGACCCAAGGATGCTGCGAACATTGTAAACACATGCCGGTTGTCAAGCACCCTAATTTTAATCACATGATCGTGAGGATGCTACAGTGGTCATAAAGGGCAAGGACTGGTCATAAGTTACTGTTTTTTTTCAGTGGCATTGTAACTTTGAATGGTCGCTAAACAAATACAGGTATAGAATAACAGAGTTGGAAGGGACCTTGGAGGTCTTCTAGTCCAACCCCCCGCTTAGGCAGGAAACCCTACACCACTTCAGACAAATGGTTATCCAACATCTTCTTAAAAACTTCCAGTGTTGGAGCATTTACAACTTCTGGAGGCAAGTTGTTCCACTGTTTAATTGTTCTAACTGTCAGGAAATTTCTCCTTAGTTCTAAGTTGCTTAGAAGGTAGTCCTTTACTTACGACCACAACTGAGCCCAAAATTTCTGTTGTTAAGTGAAACATTTGTTAGGTGAATTTTGCCCCATTTTACGACCTTTCTTGCCACCGTTGTGAAGTGGATCACTGCAGTTGATAAGTTAGTAACCCGGTTGTTAAGTGAATCTGGCTTCCCCGTTGACTTTGCTTGTCAGAAGATCTCAAAAGGAGATCACATGATCTTGGGACACAGCAACGGTCCTAAATATGAACCAGTTGCCAAACATCTGAATTTTGATCAGATATATATATATATGATCATGGGGATGCTGCAAAGGTCTTTAACGGTGAAAAATGGTCCAAAAGTCCCTTTTTTTCAGTGCCGTAACTTTGAACGGTCACTAAACCGTCACTAGAGATGAGGTGGCGCAGTGGTTAGAGTGCAGCACTGTAGGCTACTTCAGCTGACTGCTAGCTGCAGTTCGGCGGTTCAAATCTCACCGGTTCAAGGTTGACTCAGCCTTCCATCCTTCTGAGGTGGGTAAAATGAGGACCCAGATTGTTGGGGGCAATATGCTAACTCTGTAAACCGCTTAGAGAGGGCTGTAAAAGCACTATGAAGCAGTATATAAGTCTAACTGCTATTGCTATTGCTAAACAAACTGTTGTAAATCGAGGACTACCTGTAGTTATAAGTCAGAGGTCTTCAAACTTGGCAACTTTAAAACTTGTGGACTTCAACTCCCAGAATTCTGGGAGTTGAAGTCCACAAGTCTTAAAGTTGCCAAGTTTGGGGACCCCTGTTATAAGTCGAAGACTATCTGTAGAGCTGAAAAAAAGAGTCTACAATGCTAATAATACATATTTCAATCTTCCTAAACCAGAAGTTTCGGGAAAAGACCAGAAGAGGCTTAGGATTACCTTCTTGTGGGCAATGAGGAGACAGTTGGAGTGCTCGTGTTCGCTGGCAATTTCATAGTCTGGGAGGAGGTCAGCCAGCTCTTGCACAAAGCGCTTCACTTCTTCATGCCAAGGGACGTTGGCCATGGTGAGGTTGCTGGCTGAACTTTCCCCACAGTATGTCACGCCCTGTTAAAGAAACATATATTTAAGATTAGAGCCCTAGACTTCTCTCACATTCATTTTTGGGATTCTTTTCCCCCCAAAATAACATATTGGTGTAGAGCTAGGAAACGCTAGTGCAGTAACGTTGCAAATTACTCAAAAGAGAAGGATTTTCATAGCGAAACCAGAAAGGAAGGAGGGGAAAGGGTACAGACTGAGTCATGTAGAATGTAGAACAAGGGGGCTGAGTATAGACTGAAAAGCAAAATGTGCCCTAAAATTATTTGTGGAAGTAGTTGGAACCAGGCCTAGTCAAATTTGCCATGTATCATACCCTGTTTCCCCCAAAATAAGACATCCCCTGATAATAAGCCCAATCGGGCTTTTGAGTGCATGGCAATAAGGCCAAGTGCTTATTTCAGGGTTTTAAAAAAATATAAGACAGGGTCTTATTTTCGGGGAAACACGGTACATAAAACATTTGCCTGAAAAACAAAGAACTCACACAAAAGGTCAAGTGTGGGAGGCAAGAAGGGCCCACCCTAACCACCAACAGCTCACCTTAACCTCTATGAAATCTGGCTTGCCAAGAGACACCAAGTCTGAATAAGCTTTCAGCTCCTCCACATTCCAAGCTTTTACCAGGGTTAACCTGTATACGGTGCGCTGATGCTAAAAAAAAAGGTGGGAGAGAGCAGTTTTCAATTACAACATGCAATAATAAATACAAATAAAAGGAAATGAGTAGGACTGTACATCTGGATGCACCGTGTAAGACAGAAATTACATAACTGGTGCCGAATTTAGCATCAAGTTTTCAACTGAAAAGTGCGCTAAGCCAATCAAACTGAATACAGATTTATTTTAGCTATGACAGTTCACTGTAATCTGAACTTTTGACTCAAAAGAATGTAATTCATAAATAGAATAGAATAGAATAACAGTGTTGGAAGGGACCTTGGAGGTCTTCTAGTCCAACCCCCTGCTTAGGCAGGAAATCCTACACCACTTCAGACAAATGGTTATCCAATATCTTCTTTAAAACTTCCAGTGTTGGAACATTCACAACTTCTGGAGGCAAGTTGTTCCACTGATTAATTGTTCTAACTGTCAGGAAATTTCTCCTTAGTTCTAAGTTGCTTCTCTCCTTGATTAGTTTCCACCCATTGCTTCTTGTCCTGCCTTCGGGTGCTTTGGAGAATAGCTTCACTCCCTCTTCTTTGTGGCAACCCCTGAGATATTGGAACACTGCTATCATGTCTCCCCTGGTCCTTCTTTTCATTAAACTAGACATACCCAGTTCCTGCAACCGTTCTTCATATCTTTTAGCCTCCAGTCCCCTAATCATCTGTGTTGCTCTTCTCTGCACTCTTTCTAGAGTCTCAATGTCTTTTTTACATCGTGGTGACCAAAACTGAATGCAGTATTCCAAGATAAAGTTTTGATGATGTTATGAATCATAAAAGATCCACAATTATTTCAGTGTCAAGGGGGAACCAAACATAACTTGAATGCCATACCTTTTCAGCTAAGGCTTGCAAGCTATCTAGAAACCGCTGCCAAAAGTCTTTAAAGAGAGGCCGGTCAATCTTCTTCAGACTATCTTTGGTGCTGGCATCCACACTGACATACAGCTGTGTGACAGGCTGGAGATTCCTGTGTGCGAGGCAACAGTGAAAGCTCTGAAATTGTGGAATGTTGCTATTAAAGATTTTTTAGGAAAAAGAAGTTAAAATTCAATATATCTTCGATGGCAGCTGCTCTGGATTCCAGATTATTTCCAAGAGCATGTGTGACATTGAGGTCCAAAGCAGGGCAGTGTGGATATACAAAGCTGTTCTTATCTAACTTCGGGCATCTAGCATAAAATAAATAAATAAATAAATTAAAAATGTAAACCTTGAGGCCATGTGTACCCTCCAAAATCTTCGTTGTGCTCCTCGGTCTCTCCAAACATGACTACCAATTTACAATTTTCAGAGAGACAGATGGGCAAAATTATTAATTAAGGAAATAATCATACCAACTGTATTTAATTGGTTTAATTTTAAGTTCACTCAAAGTCAATTATTGTCCAAGCTCCAGCCATTACTGTATCTCTGGCCCAGGGGTGGGTTCTAACTTACCTCGCTGCCGGTTCGCTTCCTCCTGCGCCGCGTGGCCGCGCACGCGCAGTGCAAAATTAAAGAAAAAAAATTTAAAAAAAATTAAAAAAATAATAAAAAAGATGGCGGCGCCCACGGACCGGCACCGACCGAACCGGATCCGTGACGTCATTGTGACGTCACCAGCGGGTTGCTACCGGTTTGGGTGAACCGGTCTGAACTGGGAGGAACCCACCTCTGCTCTGGCCTGCCTACTTCTCACAATGAATCTCTCAGCACACTATCCCAATTGTAGGCTGAAGTAACAGAATAACAGAGCTAAAAGGGACCTTGGAGGTCTCTTATAGTCCAACCCCCTCCTCAGGCAGGAAACCCGATATGGTTTCAGACAAATGGCTATCCAGTCTCTTTGCAGCACCAACAAATGGGAAGGAAGAGGTACAATTTCTTAGGATTATCACCTAATTTCTTCTGGAAACTGCGCATTTGTAACCAAAAAACTTGAAATGTTGCGATGATGCAGCAGCTTCAGGAACTGGTTGATCTGGGGGTACATGATTGGCTCCCCAACAAGAGACAGTGCACAATGCTTGGCCTCCATCCCTTCTCTGAAGCGATCGTCTCTCACGCCAGGGACTCCTAAAAACAGAATAAAGTCATTTCCAACCAGACTGGTGAGAATAGTTTGCAGCAGAGGAACAATTCAGGGCCAGAAGACTGCAGGCAACCCATCTCCCCCTCTCTGCGCTCCTTTTGTGACTCCAGAGTTCCTGAAGCACATGTAGTCCTCAACGTACGACCACAATTGAGCCCAAAATTTCTGTAGCTAAGTAAAACAGTTGCTAAGTGAATTTTGCCCCATTTTATGACCTTTCTTGCCACAGTTGTTAAGTAAATATCTGCAGCTGTTGTTAGTAGCATGGTTGTTAAGTGAATTTGGCTTCCCTATTAACTTTGCTTGTCAGAAGGTCACAAAAGGTGATCATGTGACCCTGGGACACTGCAATCATCATAAATATGAACCAGTTGTCAAGAGTCTAAATTTTGGTCATGTGACCGTGGGGATGCGGCAATGGTCATAAGTGTGAAAAATGATCATAAGTCACTTTTTTCAGTACCGTTGTAACTTTGAATGATCACTAAATGAATTGTTGTAAATCGAGGACTACCTTTAGAACAATATTTTTAATCCTTTCTATGGTGATGTTTGGCAGTTAAAGGATAATCTAAATGCCTTAAGCTTTTCAGATGCTTAAGGAACCATTAAACCTCCCCAAACAGGCCCAAACATTTAGTTCCTCCCATGAGCTACTCTCTCTGTGGCTCTTGGAAGTCAAGATATGTTACAACAGCAATTTCTGGCTGCAAGAAGTTCATTCCTAGTTTACCAGCTTACATATAGCAATAGCAATAGCACTTAGACTTATATACCGCTTTACAGTGCTTTACAGCCCTCTCTAAGCGGTTTACAGAGTTAGCATATTGCCCCCAACAATCTGGGTCCTCATTTTACCCACCTCGGAAGGATGGAAGGCTGAGTCAACCTTGAGCCGGTGAGATTTGAACCGCCGAACTGCAGCTAGCAGTCAGCTGAAGTAGCCTGCAGTGCTGCACTCTAACCACTGCGCCACCTCGGGCGCATAACAATGTTATGATCATATAATATTCTAATCTCCATTGATGAAAGTGAGGCCCACCTCCAAGAATACATAAAGGAGTATTAGGAAATTAATTAGTTACACTAAATAAGTACATTTCATTGAAGTAGAAATAGTATTTTTTTTAAAATTAAACTGCAATTAAAGAAGAAAGATTTAGAAGAATTAATCTAAAGCAGCGGTTCTCAACCTGTGGGTCGCGACCCCTTTGGGGGTCGAACGACCATTTCACAGGGGTCGCCGCTTGTGTTAGCCCGCCATCTTGGTGCCACCGTCACTGCAGGGGTGAAATGCTCCTGGTTCGGCCGTACCTGCGGGTCGCCGGACAGCCGGTAGCAACAGAAGCGGGAGACTTCGCCCACCCACCCGGATGCCGCCATTTGGGTTCTTTTACCCTCTGCGCATGTGCAGAATGCTTTGCGCATGCGCAGAGGGTAAAAGAACCCATATGGCGGCGTCTGGGTGAAGTCCCCCACTTCCTTCGCCATCAGCTGTCCGGCAACCCGCAGGCAAGCCCGCATGACCCTTTCACAGGGGTCGCCTAAGACCATCGGAAAACACGTATTTCCGATGGTCTTAGGAACCGAGACACCGCATTATCGCGCCAAAGGGTCGTGGCGTGATGACATCATCACGGGGGGGGGTCACGGCATTAGAAAGGTTGAGAACCACTGATCTAAAGGTGTATGTCATAACATGATTTAAAAATATATTACAGATTTTCTGTTAATTCTGATAAACACTTCGGATGCTCAGCCCACATTTATAGCTGTTTGCAGCATCCCACAGTCATATCAACATGATTTACGATGTTTTGATAGAAATTGGCTTTTCCTAAAAGACCACCCATTGAGAGCAATGGGTTTGCTTAATGGTTACAATGTTTGCTTAATGACCATGGCACTTGCTTTCCACTGCTGCAAAACAATGTAAAATTGGATCGGTCATATGGGTGTCTTGACTTCTTTCCTTCATGACATGCAATGGAAATTGTGGGCTCTACTGCAGTCTAGAGTCAAGGGCTATCTGTATATAGCTAAATCTAGTTTAAAGCTAAAATGTTTCTCCTCTTCCCAGAACAGCTTCCATAAACAAGCCTTCTTAACCCAACTAAAATTCATTCAAGATTCTTTTGACTAAAGAAGAACAGCAAAAGCTTATGTTTCTTCTTATTACAGTATCTTTCTGTCTGATGCCATCCAAATGGCCTCCTATTGTAATTCCAAGAATTCTCCAGATGTGTAGCTACTATAATTTCCAGAAACAAAACAGCCTAGGGTCCAATTTAATCATTTATACCCTAGGATGAAAGAAAAACCTGAAGCTCTGATGTAATAGAAGCATACTTAAAAGAGCCTCTCTTCCCTCGTGTGTCAGTCACTAAGAGATTTATATATTCAAGATCAAATTTCTAAAAAAAAAAAAAAAAAAATCACACATATAGGATCCTCGCCAATGTTCCCTCTGACATGGAAAATCGCAGTTGGAAACTGCCGCGCTGCGATTCCCTGTCACGTGCGCGGCCGCGCAGCTTAGAGGGAACATTGATCCTTGCCTACCTTTAAACTGTTTGATCAAATTCTGATGGTTCTCAATGGCCTCCTTCAAGATCATCTCTGGCTGGTCCATCTTCCATCGCCACTCTGTGCCAACAGGATTCGTGTGGTGTCTGAAAAATAGAAATGTATAATTAAGAAACAACGCTATGTACCTGAGAATTAATCTGACAGTTTAAGGCTATCAAAATTAAAGCAGGGCTTTTTTTTTTGATCATTTGTCTCTTGGTAGAATCAATCCCAGAGTGCAAGTCTGGTGTAATAGTTAGGGCATCAGGCTAGAAACCAGGAGATTGTGACTTGTGGTCCTGCCTTAGGCATGGAGCCAGTTGGGTGACCTTGGTCCAGTCAAGCTCCCTCAGCCCTAGGAAGCAAGCAATGGTAACCCACTTCTAAAATCTTGCCCAAAAAACAAAAAAAAACTGCAGGGACTTGTCCAGGCAGCCATCAGAGTTCTGTTCTGACTTGGAGGCACAAACATTTGAACATGTTTGCTAAAAAAAAATAAAAAAAAAATTCAGTCCCAGATCTTTACCTCCAACAGAAGACACATTTATTAGCACAAGCCAAGCTCGGTGTGGTCTCCATACAGCGGTGGCTTTCAATGCCGTAAAAGGTGTGCTTGTAACAGCCTCCTCTCCCACGAAGCATCGACTATCAGACAAATGTGAACAATAACAGAATAAAGAACGGTAGCCTCAAGAAGGTGCTGCTATTACAAGCATTTACAAGCCTTCTCCCACACTCCTCCCAACGACCAGTGAGGTCGCACAGGGTCGGCCTTCTTCAGGTCCCGTCAGCCAGACAGTGTCGGCTGGCGGGTCCGCGGGGGAGGGCCTTCTCGGTAGCCGCACCGACTCTATGGAACCAACTTCCCCCCCGAGATCCGTACTACCCCCACCTTACTGGCTTTCCGTAAAGCCGTTAAGACCTGGCTTTTCCGGCAGGCCTGGGGCCAATAACCTATGGATTGGCCCATGAACGTTGGTGTAAATGTTTTATTGATATTTTTAAATTGTACTTATTATGTTTTTATCGGTGTTTTTATTCATGTGTTGTGAGCCGCCCAGAGTCCTTTGGGAGTTGGGCGGCATACAAATTTTATTAATAAATAAATAAATAAATAAATTACCTTATACAATCGTATTTTTTTTTACCAAATTATTCTAAATTATTCTTAAACTATAACAGATTACATACTATTTTGGAATGAGAAGGAAGGCAGAATATAAACCAAATTTAAAAATAATAATAAATTCTTGCTGGCACTAAATGTTAAACGGTATGTTCTCTACTGGAGAAATAAAGTATTCTGTAATATGGGGCCACCACTAAATAAAATGAAGGGACCCCACTGAAGCTGAGTGCAGCTCCTCCTAACCTCAAAAGTCATCTCATCAAATTATTATTATTATTATTTTATAGCTTTTATGGCCCATCCTGATCAAAAGAGAATGGGTGGGCTGAAAGGCATTAAAATATGCAAAATAATAATAGATATTGCATCGCAATGAACATCAATAACACTTAATTAGAAATGACTGGGTGAAATAAAATCATGAAGTCACCCAGGAGTGGGAAGACATAACAAATCTAATAAATTCAACTGAACTAAAAATCTACAATTATCTTAATAACATAAAGGAGGGAACATTGTGATAATTAATATAGATTTATTTCTGCGTTTTCTTTTTATTACCATTGATTTATTTAAAGCATTTTCAGCTTTTCCTCTGTTGCACTGTGATGAATGTAAAACCCACCATAGGGAAGTTGAGCCTCTGATGAGCCAGATTCACTTATTTTAGTTGCCCTCCAAATTATCTGGAGGGCATGATTGGGGAAGACCTTTTATTATTATACATAGTCCTATATGGTTTTTTATTAGACGTTATTGTTATCACCATCATGATTAGGTTACTTGAGGGACCATCTCATCCCACTGGGATTGGCCTGTCCGGGAGAGGAGGCATGCTGTGGGTTCTGTGAGCCCGATTATTCTGGCTGGTGGGGTCTAGGAGGAGGGCCTTCTCTGCTGTTGCTCCAGCCCTCTGGGACATCTCCCCCCCCCATGTGAGATTGGCCCCAACCCTCCTATTCTTTTCTTAAGGGCCTAAAAACCTGGCTCTTGTAGTTGGCTTGGGGCGCCAGTGGGGGAACAGTACAGCAGAGGTGGTTGATCTAGTAACAACAGATCCCCCCTCCCCCCACTCCACCCTCCCTCCCCCCCATGTGTCCTTAGGTTTAATGTTTGATTCTAATTATTTATGTTTTAATTGTATATATATAGATATATTTTTATAACTGTAAGCTGCCCAGAGTTACCCTATGGTAAGATGGGCGGCCAATAAATTCTATAAGTAAATTAATTTAAAAATTGATTAGAAAAGCAGCACCTTTGTCCAACGGCAAAGCTTCACTCCAGAATGGCTCCCAATTAATCTATAACCTGAACGGAAAAAGAGGTTTTTGTTTTAGTTTGAATGATATAGCAGAAAGAAGTGGCCATAAAGATCCTGATGGGCTATCAAATACAAGCACTTTAACCCAAGCAAACACTTTTGTTCAAAGTCAGCTCCAGTAGGTATCTGGATTGTCAAAACAGTGTAAAGCACAAGGTGGTTTATTTGGTTTTTACTATTTTATGTGATTATATTGTTTTCAATACTGTGAAAACCATGATTTATGGCTCAGTGTATGCCTTTGTCAAGGTGATAATTTAAGAGCTGACCAGCTGATGCAATGAGGGGAATGAGTCAGCAGGGTTTTTGGCTGTTATCCCTTTAAGAGCCTGTGTAATAAAAGGAGGCCCTGCTAGAGTGTTGGTTCGTTCGTCGAGTTTCTTCCCTGCTGTAATTGCTGCTTGTCTGGGGGACAATTGCTGATTGTGCTTGTCTGGGGGAGCACTGGCCTTTAAATGCCTTTCTGAGTCCTGGTCTGATTTCAATGCTCCCCCAGACAAGCACAATCCAAAGCGCACTGAAGATGTCTCCATGAATGGGGACGAAACGTTTTCAACCAAATTGCCAAGCTCGGAGCTCAAACCAACAACATAACTACCAACCCGAGCTACTAATATTCAAAGACATTTCATTATGAAATATGGCTGCAAATGTTATGCCCCTTTCCCCTAATTACATTTGGGTCTGTCTGTCAATCTTTAAAAAGACTTACATGGCCACCCATTTCAACATACAACTCGAGTGGCTAACAATAATCTAAAACATTTAAATTGTGTTCACCTGCAACATTGGGAATTATACGTTTCAACTACCTAAATATTTGAATACAAAATAGCCTTTTTGAAAGCCAGATTAAATGGGTTGTCATCAAATATGTTATATGGTAGATTTTTTAAGAATCCCATCTCTCAAAAGATTTTGTCCCTTAATGGAACCCTGAACCAGTGGATTATATTTTTACTGCATTGTGAATTTTATAAAAGTTTTGGAAGGAAGTTATCTGGGCTATTTTAAAATCTAAACCAGGAAGAGATTCTTCTGAATATTCAAATTTTCACTTGCAAATGAAAATCCTAAGCATTCCAGCGGCAACAGCCAGATATTTAACTATGACTATAAAAACAAGGCTTTTAATAACAAATGAATGAGCTGGCGTCTTAAGTCTATTATGTAATATTTATTAAATATTCTACTTGTTATAGCCATTTGATCTAATGCCAAGTTTAGATTATGATGATGTAACTTGTCTCGGGCCTTTTGGCTGTAAATAAAATTGATTGACTGCATTTAAAACACCAATAATAGCTACAATAAATACACTAATTATAATGACAATCAACATAGGTTGCCCACGCACTGCAACCCCATCACCTTGCTTTGTGAGTGCATCTCGAAGAGCAGGGGTGATCATCTCTCTTCTCTCATCCTCCCCTCTGCCATGTAGAGTTTCAACTCCAATGAGAACCTCGCCATCAATCTGATGCTCTTTCTGTGCAAGAACAACATTTTTTTTTTAAAGGAAGCTGATTTGTTCTTCACGGTTGGAGAAATCCTTCCATTAAAATGCTATGAAACTGCTACAGCTTTGGCCAGCCTCATAGGATGGCATTTTTACAATGGACTGGCTGACAATTAGGATTGTACTAGCAACTGAGACTTTCAGCTGCAGAAGGAAGTGTGACTTCTACTGCTATCGCTGCCAGGAGACAGCAGCGCAACAATAGGGCAGGTTGGGCAGTGGTAGAAGTGACATCTAGCAGCATATTTTTGTTCTGATCCTAGAAATGCAAGTAGTATACTCAACTTACAAAAGCAACTGTAAATTCAGTTGCTAAGCGATGAGTTGTAAAGCATAACCCTACTGCTTAGCAATGGAAATTCCTGCAGGCCCAGTGGCCTTTGTTAACCAAATCCCATTATCATTAGGCAAGACAACTTCCTGCCAGCTTCCCACAACCAAGTCAATGGAGAAGCCAGCAGAAAGTTGCAAGCCCAAGTGGGTTACAAACAGGCCAAAAGGCAAGTGACTGCTGCCAGTTTGGGGAGGGCATGAAGGGGTGCATGAGGCTGTGAGAGAGCAATGGAGAGGATGTATGGGTAGCATGGGAAGGGTTGGGGGGGAGTGCAAGAGGCTTGACGAGGCTTGGGGAAATGGCCTGTATAGTGCAAGAGCAAAGGAGCTGGGAGAGGGTGCACAAGTGCGGGAGACTTCGCCCAGCAACTTCCAACCTTTCCTGCCGGCTTCCCCATTGACTTTCTAGGGAAGCCAGCAGGGAAAGTTTCAAATAGCAATCATGTGATCATAGGGCACTGAAACTGGTTGTAATTGCAAACCATTTGTCAAGCACCCAGATCAGGCTCATGTGGAGCTCCGAGGACCAGTCATAACCATCATTCATTCAACACTGTTGTAACTTTGAATGGTGACTGAATGGTCAAAAGTCAAGAAATACATGTGCAAGCAGAAAGGTCTTTGGATCAAGGGCAAAATTCTCCTTACCTGAGATTTCTTCATTTGGCCCATCACTTTGCCCAAATCTTCAACATCCACAACCTGATCTGCTCCTCTACCATTCTCTATATCTGATTCTTCCTCACTTGTGGTTTCAAAGAAATCCTCCTCCTGACATGCAAAACAAGGAAAGAGAAAGTACAAGCCATGTTTCCATTTTCTAGTTAATGAGTTATCAACTGAGTTGTCCTTATGTCCAGCACTGACACTCTTTGATGCCTTCTCCAGAAAGTGGTCAGAAGTCTGTCTAGCAACAACCAGTATAATATAACTCATAAAGACATAGGCCTGGAGGAGGCAAATTCAAAATCTACCTGTTCCATGGGTCACAAAACTCAGAAAATTAAAAAAAAAATCTTGAAGGATCTCTAAGGTATAATGTGGTTTGTCTGATTTTTGGCTTAGAAAACTCTATGAATCAATCATAATGGTTGGTAAACAATGATTTCTGTCTTAGTATGAATAGGAGCACAACCAACTCTGATTTAGCATGCAAAGTGTATAGCATGTGGTAAACCCAGCTACGATGAAGCATTTACAAAGGTTCCAGCTACTGAACAATTTCTTGAGTGAAGCAAACTATCAGTATGACTGGCAGGAAAAACATTGAGAGTAAAAGAAATTGTTGACTGTGGGACAGGAACAAAGGCATGGAGAGAGACTGAAGGATGGTAAAATTATTATGAAGAACATCAGATATCTGTTAGAGCAGGGGTATCAAACTGGCAGCCCGTGGGCCAGATGCATCATGTGCAGGCCAAGCCCACCCCTGCTCCGCAAAGGCAAAAAAGTCGTGATACATCACGTGACGCGATCGAGTTTGACACCCGGGTGTTAGAGACTCTTTCAGCAGGATTCCTGTATTGAGCAGGATTGGAATCAGCACCTAAATAATCCCTTTTTTAGGATGTTTGATTCTACGGCAGTAAAAAAAGAGGAAAGAATAAGAAACTTGTTCACTGAAACAAGTGAACGAAGAAGATAAATGCCAGAGCACAAAGGAAATGGAGGAAGCGTGAATAGCAAAAAAAAAAAAAAAAG
>QLTV01004426.1:3980915-4026102 GCA_003457575.1 Thermophis baileyi | reverse complement strand
CCTCTGCGCATGCGCAGAAGCCGAGTTTCCGGCACTGCACATGCGTCACCATCTTGGTTTTGGCTTTTTTTTTTTTTGAATTTTTTTGGGATTTTTCAGCACTGCGTATGCGTGCGCGCGCATAGCACGCGCGCGCCCACGTGGCACGGGAGGAAGCGAACCGGCAACGAGGCAAGTTAGAATCCACCCCTGCATCAAACCATGAGGACCCACAGATGACATTCTGGCTAGAAGAGATGAAGTACAAACCTCATCTATGAGAGAGTCATCTGGATCATAATCTTGCATGTCAATAATTTCTGCTGGCAAATTAATGGAGGCAACAGCTTCAGTAAGTACCAGTGCAAACCGCTGGAGAGAAAGAAAGAAAAAACAGTGAAGATCTGTTTGTCAGTGTTCCAAGTAACACCCCCAACGCCTTGGAAGCCATCTTTTTCTTTGGACCTTCAGGGCTGCCACTGTTTCATACAAGAAAGCCACACTAGGTGATTCTTTGACTGATCTACAAAGAAGAAATTGCTTCAGTTTTATCTCTTGCAAATTTTCAGAGATTCTTGGGTGCAAGGCAGGGAGATGCTAAGGTTTAGCACTGAAACAGTAGCTTGGTCTCACACATAATCCCCACCACTATTTAAGAACTGCAGACATCAGGAGACACCCAAGAAGACAAAAACCTTAGAGGCTGCTTCCAGTATTTGACAGTGGGAAAGCACTGAAATGGATGGACTCCAGCAACTCTTGTGATTGGAAGATGCCTGTACATAAACATTAATGTATCTAAACTGGCAGGAAAAATCTCTACTCTGAACTGGACTCAGAAGGACTTGGAGTAGGAGCTCACAAAAGCAGAGATGGGCAACCCGCCACACGCAACCTCTCAAACCTTTGGGCGCAATTCCTTATCAAAAATCAACAATAATGTCTTTCAAATGGAAAAATTCTAGGACTACAGTGTACCCTCTAAAAATAGGCTTACCACAATGAAAACAAAACACCAATCTCTCCACAACCCTCAAATTCCATTACTCTCTATGCTATCTATGATCAGCCACACACACTTTGCTTATCAATCTTATACTGCGGCCCTTGTCCTCTTACTCTTGCTAGAAAGAGACAGAAATGTGGCTCTCCAACAGGACCGTGAAAACTCTGTGCACCACCATGTTGGTTTGCTGAATAGTTCAGGATACTGTTCTGTGGTCTGATACAGGACAACTGCTACAAATGCCCAAAAGGGTAATTTATTCCTCAATTACAATCTCAGTGAGCTTGGATGAAAAAAAGAATTATTGGCTGAAAATTATCTGGACAGTGTTAGTATTGAATGAGGATTTGAACTGTAATCTCTGTACTGCAAATCTAATACCGGAAATGTTACATGACACTTGTAACTTCAAGGCAGGAATTATGGATGCAGCAGCCAAGAAGCCTTTAATTTTGATCCAGTTGTTGAGTATAACTACTCACCACTTAAGGAAACATTGGACAGCACTTAAATCCCCTTTCTTATGTCTTTTCTCCACTATCACTACCAGTTTACTATACCCCAAAACAATCTCATTTTCAAATTATTTCTTTATAAGTAACAGATTTTCAGGGCTCAAATTAGGATAAAAAAGGGTCAAGCTCTGAAGATAGGAATTAACCAAAAATATCTCTGAGTGTGCTTTTTTTCTCCTGAAAATGGTCAACTAACTCTATTCAACGAAAGGAGAAAAAAGACATGGTTGCAAGATAAATTAATTCATCTCTTTCTCTATTAATGAACTATTTACCTTTGCTGTTCCAGTCTGAGAACCATAGAATACCTTCACTCCTGCTACATGGACTTTGTCAAGGCTTAGATCTTGCTGTTCTTTTTCAGCAGCTGTGATTTTAGGAAGGTTTAATTCTGCAAGGCGATTTTTGTTCTACAAAGGAAATATTTAAACAACAGAGTCCCAGAAATAAACTTAGTCTCTTTTTTCCTGGTGCCATTAAATAGTCACTTTACCCCTCAATGCAGATGATGTACAAGTTAGAGAGAAAGACAGTTTTGACTAAGAAAGTTTTCTCTTATAGAGGAATATATCTTGTACCTGAACAAGAGTAATTAAGTAGCCGGGCAGGAAATATCATCCACTAATACTGAGAGGACAACATATCAATTTGTCATTATTGAACAGCTATTCCCAAGTATTGCTCAGAATTTGTATT
This sequence comes from Thermophis baileyi, assembly GCA_003457575.1. Classification (NCBI taxonomy): domain Eukaryota; kingdom Metazoa; phylum Chordata; class Lepidosauria; order Squamata; family Dipsadidae; genus Thermophis; species Thermophis baileyi. The sequence goes on along the minus strand of QLTV01004426.1, from coordinate 4,023,906 downwards.
TTACCTAATCCTAGCTCTATGGTTGCCAAAATGTCATGTCATTCCAGATGTACTATGTACCAGATATTATACCATATATAAACTATTATATAAATAGATTTCATTCCCTGGAGAAAAAATAATAAACTACAACTATACTTATGTTGTTTGCCTCAAAGGGTTTAATTTCTGAATAAACCTGCAGAAGATAATAGTACATTTTTGATGGGAAGAATTTGCCCCCTTTGGGATGCAAATACTTTCTGGATTTTTTGCTACTGAATGTTTCTTAGTGTCTCAACTGCTTGAGCACTCAGGAGGCCGCAACCACAGAGATTCCATCATCTTTCCATTGAGGCTGAAGTTACCAGAATTGAAAATATTAGACACAATGAGAATAAAATTACCTGCTCTTTGGCTTTGTTGAGGAACTGGAAGCAAAACCAAAGGCTGATTCCAAAAGCTGCACATGAATAGAGGTAAAATCGGTTCAGCCACAGGAAAGTTAAGTGAGCATGGAGATTGTCCCAGGTGTCTGCAGGAGTATCTGAAATACAACAGAACAAAATACTACTATTTATAAAAGCCAGATATCAGGATAAATGGAAATTTGCTCTCTGGTAAACATGCTTCAGACCAAATTAAAGGTGGCAGAATCATTGTACAATCTTAGAACTGTACTGTTTGGCAGGGACCATTAAGGACATCAAATCCAACAAGCTGTTCAACTCAGGAGCCAAAATTAAAGTATCTCAGATACATGGTACTAAAACATCAATTGCCATTCCTTCAACCTTTCTTTACAGGACTTAATTTCTAGTCTCCTGATCATCTTTCTTGACTTTCTCTGAACCTGCTCAAAGTTATCTGAATCCTTCTCAAAGTGTGATACCCACAGCCTTTTACAGTATTTAGAGCAGTGATCTGACCATAGCAGAAAAGAGTGGAACAATTTTTTACTATGATTTAGAAATTCAATTTCTGTTGATGCAGTCCTAAAACTGCATGTGCCTTCTTGTCAGCAACCTCAAGTTGCTTGCTCATATTCCATTTGCAATCAATTACTATACCCAGATTTTTTTCCACTATCTGGTATCATCTGTAAGTCATGTCCTCAGTGAGATCAAAAGAAGCACGATGATTGCAGCTTTGTCAAAACCACACTATTTTTATATGTGTACTGATGTCAAATGCACATACAAAAGATCGGGGCTTCAATCATACTGCCGCTTGAGTTTTTCATTTTTGTTTCCTAAGTAATTATCAGTATAGCATCCATTGTGGGCGCTGCTAGATATTTAACATCAACAGCTTTTCCTGTGCTGATTGGTTTATTATAATATTTTTATATATTTGAGATAGGCAGCCATATAAATTGAATAAATAAATATGAAATTAAGTGCCACTAGAGCTTTGCTATAATGTACTTAAGTTTGACCATACTGTTTGGTTTTCTTGTGTTTTATATTTTTAGTTACGCTTGTACTGTTATTTTTACTGTACTTTTGTAAGCCATCAAGAGCCATTACAGGAATAAGAAAAATATAACTTTCATAAATTAGTATTTCCTAATCAAGGAAGAGCCAATAAATTTTGAGATGGGAAGTATAAGGTCTATGCAATCACGAGTGAATACTTGTGCATAAGTGTCACTAAGTACTTTTTCTTAAATTTCACATAATGTTTAAGTAAACCTTGCAAAATCGCCCTATTTATTTTCACAGGAAACTGTTGACCGCTGCCCTTCCCCAACCCAGCTTCCAAGTAAACCGTGTTTATTTTCTATGGAAATGATACAAACTCGTGACTTTTTAGATCCTGAATCTTCAGCGAGCTCCAGGACTTCCGTGTGAATAAAATACGCTAAAGGTTTAAGAATCCGTCGCTTGTCAAAAACCTTTGCATGCTTTCTGGAGAATAAACCGCATCTAATCCCAATAAGGCTTCCTTCACAATTAAGTTTTTTCGCCTCCGAGTACTTACCCATGTCTTCCTTCCCAAGCAGCAATTCCCGATCCTACCGAACGATGTTTTTCTGGTTCTTTCGGGATCGCTGGGGCTGGGGGTCATTCCCAAGCAGCCCCATTAGTCGCCCCACGAGCTCGCAGGCGCAGCCATTTTGCACCTTCCACCCCCAGCATGCTGGGAAGAGGACATTAACCTCTCAGTGGCTGAAGAGAAAGTTCCCCCTCCAGCACCGGTGATCGCTGCAAAACTCTCTCCCTCCAAAGTGTGCATGTTTTTAATCAAGAAATAAAGAAACATCTTCCGTCTCCAGAATCGAGAGTATCGGAGAGTTTGAGAGGAGATTCGAAAATCCATGCATTTAAATAACACGGATCCTAAATGCTTCGCGTTGGAAAGGGTGGGGAGACATTGAGCCACGATGGTTTTAAAGACATGGTTGGTTAGGTTTAGAGTTCGTTATGTCAATCAACCATCCACTGAAGTGATTAAAGAGCCTTCTGGGTCTGGGGGGTATGAAGAAACCACAACTGGCTAGTACATTGAAATAATTTAAACTCGAATGAAGGCGAATGTACGTTTTCCCAGGATAATGTTGCAGGATCCGATCTGGGTCGATCACCCGGACCAAAGGTTTAGTTTTCCAAGCTTTCGGACTCATGCTGGAGCCCATTCTCAGGGAACTTCTCTCTAGCAAAGTGTGGGCCTCTGGCAGGAAAACTAAACCTTTAGTCCCAGATAGGATCCGGCACAATTTAAACAAAACCATGTTTAAATACGATTATATGAATGTGCACAGCGACAAGTCCAAGATCATCAGTTCAAGGATTTGAAGACAGTTCTTCCTAAGCAACCGTGCTGGCTATTTATTTTTGTTTTGTTTTGTTTTGTTTTAAAAACCTAAAAACAATTTGTGCTACTTGCATTTTTGATCAAACCTCCGCAAAAAAGGAGTCAGATCTGTAAACCTGGGGTTTTTGTTTGTTTTTTTTAAGCGGTCCCTCCTGGTAAGCCCTCTCACCCCCGAGAGGTCACTTTTCAACGTGGAATCATTAATCCTCAGGGTTGGTTTCCCACCCGAGTGAGTTAAGGACGGACTTTTGGAGAGCCGGTTCTCGCGAGATTTTGGGCACGTGTGTCGTCACAACGCAGCGGCGGAAGAGGCTCAGCTGTTCGCTTGCGTCCTGTCCATCGGCTGCGGCGCCCGATACTTGGAGTGTCATGGCGATCTTCACGCCGACTAACCAGATTCGCCTGACCAATGTGGCCGTCGTGCGGATCCGACGGGCGGGGAAGCGTTTTGAGATTGCCTGTTACCGGAACAAAGTCATGGGCTGGCGGAGCGGCGCGTGAGTGGGGCTGGGGCCTGGGCCGCAGGGAGAGGAACAGAAAAATCCCGTCCTGTCCGCTGACATTTGACAAAGCCAGAGTTTCTGAGTTTACGCAGAGTGCGAGACTAGCCTAAATAAATGATCAGTCAATAAATCCAGGGTTGATTTTTTTTTTCAATTTTGCAACTCCTCTTAAGTTAGCAACTTGACTTAAAATATTTACTTTTAAGCATGTGCAAATCGCAGGGCTTAAACTCTGAACTTCGTTGCTGTTATAAATCAACTACAGTATTTACACTTCTGTATTCATCTTATTTATATAAGTATTGTCTGCTAACCGCAGTTCCTGGAACAACATAAACACAGAGTAGTATGATAAAGAATAAGCAAATAGATCAGAAGGGTGTAGTATAGAATAAAATCAAGGTTAAGTATTATTTCAATTTATATAACTGCCCATCTCACTGACATGAAAAAATGCTTGAGATAAATTTATATCCTATTTCTTTTGGCACTGACCAAGGGCTTGCCCCAGTTACACCAAATAGACTCATCTTTCAGAACAGATTTCAGTCAATGAACAATGAACCTTCCTTATTTTGAGCTCTCAGACTAGAGAGACAAATTGTTACATATCATTACCTCAATATAGAAGTTTCATGAACCTCCCTTCAGCTGAAAATGGGCAGAATTTATTATATGTATTCTTGGGAGTTTTACAACTTGCCAGCAAACAAGCAAGTGCTCATACACTGCCTCCTGTTTATCAGTAAGTGGTGAAAATATCCTGCTTGTTTAACTGTGTTATAAAAATAAAGAATAAAACACCACTGAGCCACTGCAAAAGGTGTAGGCAAATTTAAGCCTTCTGCACTTCCTTTCTGATCTTGTTTCACCACACAGTCACATGTACCCATAAGTGTGAGAGAACAAAGCAGCTGGAGCTGCCCCATGTCTTCCCCACATCCCCATATATATTCCCCACCCCCATGTGCTAGAAACTGGGGGAAATGACAATTTCAAAATAGCTTTTTTCAAAGCTGGATGATACAAGGAATGCAGGACAAAGTAAATAAATGATTAACACAGGGAACAAAACTATGATGAAGGTGCTTTGCCTTAACCATGTTTTGTTCTAGTTTTATACAATGTGCAAGACTTTAAATAATTTGCCTTAGTTATGTGAACGTACCCTTTTCAAAATTGTCATCCTTCTGACAGTTATGATAAAGAACCTTATGACATAGAACTCACTCCCAAGTGAAGAATAATGTAAACTTTTGTTTAAATTATTTAAGTCTCTATTCCCCTGTTTGTATTGCAAACCAAAAAAGATAAATCTGTGCAATGTATTTATTGCCTTGTAACATCTAGCCCGTCCCCCTGCACTTCTTCCAGGGCAAGAATTTTCAAGAGGTCCTCCTTGGAAAACTTAATGGGTAGATTTGGTTTTGAAAAGACATTGCCTCATATGGCTTTAAAGGAAATAATCAACATTTTGAATTAGTTGTGGACTTAAATTTATATACCCCTTCACAGTGCTTTACAGCCAGTGGTGAAATCCAATTTTTTTTACTACTGGTTCTGTGGGCGTGGCTTGGTGGGCATGGTGTGGCTTGGTGGGTGTGGCAGGGGAAGGATACTGCAAAATCCCCATTCCCACCCCACTCCAGGGGAAGGATACTGCAAAATCTCCATTCCCACCCCACTCTGGGGCCAACCAGAGGTGGTATTTGCCGGTTCTCTGAACTACTCAAAATTTCCGCTACCGGTTCTCCAGAACCTGTCAGAACCTGCTAGATTTCACCCCTGTTTACAGCCCTCTCTAAGCAGTTGACAGAGTCAGCATATTGCCCCCAACAATTTGGGTCCTCATTTTACTTACCATGAAGGATGAAAGGCTGAGTCAACCTTGTGCCAGTCAGGATCAAACTGCTGGCAGTCAGCAGAGTTAGTCTGCAATATTGCATTCTGACCACTGCAGCTCAGTGGTTAGAATGCAGTGGTTAGAATGGAAACTAGCAACCAGTACAGTATGGTACACTGACAAGGTAGTCTCATAATGTGTAGCTTTGAATTCATTCCCACATAGCCCAATGATCAGTACATGAGATAGTGCCTTCAGGGCATCTTGGTTTAAGTAGTGTTGAAGCTGCAGCACTTAACCAAATTTGGGTGAAGCCACTAAAACCATAGCTTCAACCTGCTGCTTGAACAGGAGCTGCAAGTTACAATCACCTCTTTCAATGGAGGCACAACCCCACTAAGTAATTACTGAGTCAATATTATTGGATGGCTATCTCTTTACTGATAAATAGCAGATAGGACTTTGCCTTTGGACTAGTATTGCTTTCTTTAACTAATATTTTTAGCTGATTACAAGCTTGTTGCTTGACAATATGTCATTGCCAGTTGAGATAGAACTCTGCAATTATTCACTACAGTATCCTGCTTATGGAATGTAGCAGTTTAATTTGATTCCCCTGCCATAGTAATAGAATCAAAGGTAGTTTTAAAGAGCAGTAATCAATATAGGTTAAACAAGACTATCTAAATATTTTGGTTGTTTGCATGCATTATTTAGAATGTGCTTAACAAGTAAAATTAATTTTCTAGTGAAAAGGACCTTGATGAAGTATTGCAGACACATACAGTGTTTGTGAATGTCTCTAAAGGTCAAGTGGCAAAGAAGGAAGACCTCGTCAAAGCTTTTGGCTCAGATGATCAGACAGAAATCTGCAAAACAGTAGGTATTGAAATTGTGCAAAAATAATGTTTTTTGTCTAATTTTATCTTCAACTTTTTAAAGGCAATTCAAACAATATATCAGAAAAAAATAGTAGAAGTATAATCCCTTTATGTGTTTAGGTCAGCCTTGGGTCAGTGTTCAGGACAGGGGTCCCCAACCCCTGGTCTGTGGACCAGCACCGGGACGCGGCATGACAGCAACCGGGATGCGCAAACAAGCGAAGCCCCATCCATGGGATGCAGGCAGCACATAAAACAATGCCCTCTCCGGTCCGCGGAAAACCCTTTCTCTACAGAACCGGTCCCTGGTGCCCTTTAAAAGTTTGGGGGCCTTTGGTTTAGGGTACTGTTGAGACCACTAAGCTATTTAAGGTGATTTGGGCTAAAGTATAATAAGATCTGGCCCAAAATCAGCCTGGGAGTTTTCATGGCTGAGAATGGACTTATTTCTGGCTCTTCAGTCCTAGTCCAATGCTATACTACAGTGACTCTTTTTTTAAAATATTTCAAAAATTGAACTCAAGGAAAAAAAAATCTTTCATGGCTTCATCCCATATTGCTTGTTCTGTGAGAAGGTTAAAATGTTATGCAGTTTATGCTCTGATTTAAAGATTTGGTCTTCCATAGCCTTGTTGATACTATTATTAATTAAATTGTTTGCCACCCATCTGCAAAGCAGCTCTTATGGTTAACAGTCAATGCTCATTTTACATTTATTGTTAACGGCAGTGCTTACTCAGCCTTGGATCATTGCCAAACGTTAACAGGGTAAATGCTGCTTAGTATTTGGATTGGGAGAGTATTAGGAAGTTTCAGATTGTAGGGTAGACTGGGAAGACAAAATCCTGAAAGAATGACAAGCCTGGACAAGCCCCTGCAGTTTTCTTGACGAGGCTTTTCAAAAGTGGTTTGCCATTGCCTCCTTCCTAGGACTGAAAGAAAGTGACTGGCCCAAGACCTTCTGTATTACTGCTCCCAAAACTATACAGACATCATGTAATAACCAAGGATGAAACTTAATGTGAGGAAGTCATTATTTCTACTTTGTAATTTGCAGAGATTCTTTAGGACAGCCATTCTTCTAAGGTTCATAAACAGTCTAGAAAGCTGAATCAGAAATTCTGATGACAACGCATAAAACATCTTCTGAATTTGAAAAAGGCCAAGTCCTAATAAACTTTTCTTTGTTTCAGATCTTAACCAAAGGGGAATTGCAGGTCTCTGATAAAGAACGCCACACTCAGCTGGAGCAGATGTTTCGTGACATTGCAACCATTGTTGCAGACAAGTGTGTCAATCCAGAAACCAAGAGACCCTACACTGTCATCCTTATTGAAAGAGCTATGAAGGATATACATTATTCAGTCAAGCCTGGGAAAAGTACCAAGCAGCAGGTAGGTGATCTCCAAAGGAAGCCACTTTGTGCCTACAAATTATAAGCATGAGGAGACACTGTAGCTTTTCTCTTTACAGGTAGTCCTCAACTTATGATTGGTCACTTAATGGCAGTTCAAACAACAGTTTAAAATTAGGACATGTTTGGAATGGGTGTTTTACTGCCTCTAAAATACTTCTGGCCATCATAAAATGTGCCCCACACTCAATACATGGTCATGCAATCACATTTCAAGCACTTGACACCAGGTGGGTACATGATTTTAGGACCATGATGACTTACGCCCTGAAATCCAGTCCCAATTGCAATCATATGTTGAGGGCTACCTGTACTAATTTGAAGTAACAGGGAATACCTGATCATCTGGCTTGAGTTGACTTGTCACCGAATAAACAGGCAAGATGATTTTTTTTTAAAGTTGCTTCTTTTTTTCTTCTGCAGATACCTGAAGGATGCTTAAACCTGTAGATTGGTAACATTAGTTGTGCATTGCATTTTGTAGAATTTCTTGCAGTGTCTCTTTTTTTAACGCAGTACTGTGCCAATCGTATGGATGGATGGATATTTTCAAACTCAGCATTTTTAAATCCTGAAGATACTATTATTAATTCTGGAAAATCTTAAAATTTCCATCATCCAAACTAAGTCTTTACTTACAAGAAAGTAAAACCACTTGGGTATAGTGGAGAAACTGCACAGAAAACAGCAACAGTCCTGCAACATCTAAAAATCAAAACACTGTATTGCTATCCTTTGTCAGATATGGCTGTCAAGATAGTAAGTTAGGCCTCTTTGGGTGTCAATAGGAAGAGAGTTTCATAAAGTTGAAATCATTGCAAGAAAGACCATTATCTATTTCCAACTTGTTTTGCCTGTCTCATAATAGGGATTAAGGCCAAGTGGACTCACATTTGGAGGCATTATCTAAAACTATTCTACAACATGACAAATTAATATAAAAATACCGTAATATTCTGGCACCAATGATTCCACCAACAATTCGATCTCCGTATTTCCTTTTTTTTTAAAGGCCAAGTTCTCCCTAGCTTTTAGAAGGACATAAGAGTAGAATCCACTCTTGCCTCACAAGTCAGGTTGGTGCAAAGGAAGAATGCTTCCTCCCATCTCACAATTGGAGGGGATGTTCAGCTGGTCATCTGCTTTCACTAGGCAGAATCTAAGAAAAGCAGATGTAGGCTGCAGGCCATACAGAGCTTTATAGAGAATGTCCAGCACTTGGAATTGCACTTGGAAACAAACGTAACCGGTGCAGCTCCACTAACAACAGTCTAATGTGGCTGTACCACAATTGCTAAGCAAGCAAGCAAGCGAACCACAGCATTTTGGACCACTTGAACTTTCTGGATGATCTTAAAGGGCAGCCCCATGTAGAATGAATTATAGCAATGCTTAGGTGCTGTATTAATCTATTAGAAAATTAATGAGTTTGCACTGCTGTACTTCTCGTGGTTGCAATGCAATTCTTACTTCTGAAAAAGCGAGAGGTCTTCTCACCAGCTCCATTTGACTGGATGGAAGATTGCCCTGCTGGTTAGTCTTGGATATGAAAATATACCCAGCAGAACAATTCTCAGCAGAACAAATGTCATATATGGCTAAAAGTATGAAATCAGAAGTGAAGAAACTTAAGTTTTTCCAGTTTTTTTTTTCCCAAGGGGAGCAGGATAAAAATGTAAAAATCAGTGCTTTGGTTTGGATTCCTCTGCAGGCTTTGGAAGTCATCAAGCAGCTGAAGGAGACGATGCAGATTGAGCGGGCACACATGAGGCTACGCTTCATCCTTCCTCGGAAAGAAGGCAAGAGATTGAAAGAGAAGTTGAAGCCACTGATCAAAGTAATCGAAAGTGAGGATTTTGATGAACAGCTGGAAATTGTAAGCAGCCCAGTGTCCTTTCCCCGGTCTTTTTGTTTGGGGGAAAAGCTATTACTGTGCCTTTGGTTTTATACTCCCAAGTGTTGGGGAGTAGAAATAAGGACTGATATTTACACTGCAGTCATTTGCATGATTGCTCGTAAAGGAAACCTCATTGGTTCTTGCAGAAGATGTTTTAAAATGCATTGGGTTAAGTATGCAGTCGTAAGGCAGTTTGGTATATGGCCATTTAAGACCTCAGCAAAAGTTAGGGATGCTGCAGAGATTTCATTGTGACACATCTGCATTTCTTTTTTCTTCTAATTCAAAAGAATTTGGCGACCTTCAGTGAATTGCAGTCTGGGTTTTTAACGTAGTTGGGTAGAAGTGTAATATATAGATATTCCAGTCCAATTTAGTGTTCTTTCTCCATTCCATTTAAAAAATACCCTGCAGCTGGTAAAACTTCTAAAAGGGGCAAATCAGAATTATAACACTTTTTTGTGGGTGGCAGAACAGCTTTATGAAATTAACCATGGAATGGTGAAAACAGTGAGAGATGATCTAATTCTCACATTGCAAAAACTTGGAGTGACATGAGACTAGCAAGAAATTCAAAACAAGGAAATTTGTATTATATGCAAGTAGTTCTTGTTTAGTGACCACAGATGGAACCAGCAACCACTTAGTTGTTAAGTGGAGCAATCACTAAGCAAAACCGCAACTGTGCTTATGATCTTACTGCAGCTTTCTTTTGCTTTACAGACCTGCAAATGTTATAGCAATAGCTCTTAGACTTATATACCGCTTCACAGTGCTTTACAGCCCTCTCTAAGCGGTTTACAGAGTCAGCATATTGCCCCCAGCAATCTGGGTCCTCATTTTACTGACCTCAGAAGGATGGAAGGCTGACTCAATCTTGAGCTGGTGAGAATTGAACTGCTAGCAGCCAGCAGTCAGCATAAGTAGCTTGCAGTATATACTGCATTCTAACCACTGCACCACCACGGCTCTTATACATACAAGGACTGGTCATAAAATTACTTTTTCCTCAGTGTTGTAACAGCAAATGGTTGCTAAACAAGGGCTACTTGTATAACTTGCTACCACATCACCATACAAGTGATTTAGAAGATTTAAGAGGAGATCTAGCATCTCCATAGAGAAGGGAGATTGTTAAATGGTTTTGCCCCATTAGAGCCAAACATCACCGAACTACAGCAGTGAGAGTAAAAGCAGAGGGGTGGTCAGGGAGGTAATAGGAGGGATAACTATCATTTTTATACCCTCGTTCTTGCAAGCATCTAGCTACAGGTATTCCTTGACTTACGACCATTTGTTCAGCAACTATTCCGAAGTTATGACAGTGCTGAACAAATGGTGGTTATGACTGGTCCTTGGGGGTTCTGACCATTCCGGAATCCCAGCAGTCATGTGATCGCAATCTGACTTCTTGGCATTGGGCTTGCCCTTTCAGGCAGTTGCAGCACCCCATGAATGCATGATTGCCATTTGTGACCTTCTCTGCCAGCTTTTCCAGAAAGTCAGTAGGAAAGCTGGTAGGGAAAGTCACAAGTCATTGGGATAAATCTTCCCCTCCCACATCCCCTGCCTGATTTCTGCCATGCCTCCTTCTCACACCCTCCCTGCGCTTCCCTCACACCTTTGTGCACCATCTCCAAGCTTTCCTCGTGCCTTTCCCCACTCGACAGCAGCCACTTACCTGCCTACCAACCTACTTGCAAGCCACTTAGGACTTGCAACTTCCTGCCAGTTTTCCCAGTGACTTGGTTACTTAAAGGAAGTTCCCTTTCCTAATGACCATGGGAACGACAACAATTGGGATGGCAGGGATTATCATTGCCAAGCGATGCAACCAAGCTTTATGACCGTGTCACTTAGCAACAGAAATTCCAGTCCCAATTGCTGTCATAAGTCAAGGATTACCACCTGTAAGTTACTTTGGGAAGAAAGATGGTGGGTCCACCTTGGTCTTATTCACCAGGGCAGTTCTTTGTAAGATACGGCCTTTCCAGTCTAATACAGTGCTAATGTTGCAGGTGTGCCTTGTGGATCCAGGCTGCTTCCGGGAGATCGATGAATTGATCAGGTGTGAAACCAAAGGCAAAGGAACCCTTGAAGTTCTCAACCTGAAAGATGTGGAAGAAGGCGATGAACGCCTGGAATAATTGGGTGCCTGTGGTGTCGCTGTGCAGACTGTATTAAAAGGCATCCTAGAGTTGCCTCATATAGTTATTTCCATTTGAGGTTTTATATAGTTATCCTCTGCTTCTTCCCCAAACTTTGATGGTTGGTATCAACTAAAGGTACCTTATAAACCCACTTAGCCCTTAGTTTACCTGATAACGAAGGGACTTTAGAGAGTTTACTCCTATGTTGATTGTTTTGAGTGTACCTGCAAAGTGACAATTTAATGTTAAGTGCCAAAATGCCTTTCCTTAAAAGCAAAAGGCTTCAAGGAAGGAATTGACTGCAGAATTAGCATCCTGAGTTAACAACTCGGGTTTCCCTCAAAACAAGCACAGGAATGTCTGGATTTACCAGCAGGATTTGTAAACTATGCGATAAGACAGCCATTGGTTGCTTTGAATGAAGTGACTGCCCAATAATAGTATTGTCCTAATTATACAATAGCTCAATTCTGTGGATGGTGATTTACAGACCACCATCAGAAGAGTTTAGTGGCCGTCTTTCCAGAGTCAGTCGTGGAATTTATTGAGCTTGATCCAATTCCTTACTCCAGGCAAAATTGTAAAAATACTGACTTGACACTGAAACCAGAAGTTGTTCAGAAAGTTTATTTTGGAAAAAAAAACAATAACTTAATTTAGAAAACATGTGTTATAACTAGACAATCTTTAAATCCAAGTAAAAGAATTAGTTTGGCTCCAGTGATATTTTAGCATTATTTGTTATACTAATTTAATATTTAAGAGTGAGCCAAAAGAACAGAGACCAGTTCATTGTCAACACAAAACTCTAAAGTGAGTTTGATTTCTTACGAGTAAACTAATAGGGCGGCAGTCAAAAAGAACAAAACATGCATTGCCTGATATTTGTCATTTTCTTACAATCCTTGGAATTCATAGTGCAAACTATAAGAGGGTTCTTTGAGGAAAGCTGCACTTTTTACCTCCTCAGACACTTTAAAGATATATATTATAAACATTGATGTACAACATCACAATTTCTATTATAGAATGTCAAATTTAAGTTTGGAAATTCTTAGATTTTTAAAACGAGTTCTCTAATGAATAATTTAAACCAATTATAGTCTATAAGCTGTCATTAATATGCCAAGGAAGATACCAAAGCATAGGTTTGAGGATGGTTCCAAGATTCCTTTCCTTGACTTATTTTTTTTTAACAATATGCACCTTCCAGCTATCTCCAGCCCACAAAGCTCAGTAGTTTTTGTGTCAGTGATTTAATTTTTCAACTACATGACTAACAAGAACTCCAAGGTGTTCTACTCACAAAGTTTGTCCTTATATGAATAAAATTTACTGCTTTCTCTTCCTCCAGACTTTTTTTTTGGCGATAAGCACTCTAATTTCCTATAGCCTCACTTATGTGGCATGGATACGTAAAGTTATGTTTCTTGATGACTCCGCTATATGTTAGCAAATGGTGAGGGAGAAGGAAGACACTATGTAGCAGGATCATCTTTGAGTTGTATTTCTCCTATCTTAATTAAAGATGAGAAGCAAAGAATTGAGTTCTCTTCCAGAACCTCATACTTTTTTGGCTCCCCATCAAGTAGTATGGGCTCAAATTCAGGAAGCCTTACTGTTTTATCCATATATTTTAGTCCATTTTTCCAGCCCAAGTGCCCTTCCAAGTATCTGCATTTCCTAGAATTTAATAGCCAGCATGGTCAGTGCTGGGAGAAGCCATCTACAAATTCAGAGTGTCTTCAGATCAATGAAAGCCGTTTTAGTCCTTATGGTAGGACCTAACTCAGTTCTGCAACTGGCTTTTAACTTCGTTAAGCAGAATATGAGAAACTAAGCAATAGCAATAGCACTTAGACTTATATACCGCTTCATAGTGCTTTACAGCCCTCTCTAAGCAGTTTACAGAGATAGCATATTGCCCCCAACAATCTGGGTCCTCATTTTACCCACCTCAGAAGGATGGAAGGCTGAGTCAACCTTGAGCCGGTGAGATTTGAACTGCCGAACTGCAGCTAGCAGTCAGCTGAAGTAGCCTGCAGTGCTGCACTCTAACCACTGCGCCACCTCGGCCCTAAGCAATAGGGACAAATATTTTCCCTTTTAAAAAACTCATCCAGGCATCAACTTTTTTCCAGTGTCATCACTGTTACTATTCCCACATTACTCCACAATTCAGAAATTGACTTCCAGTATCTTATTTTTTTTAAAGTGACACTGAAGATAACCACAGATAACCACAATGCTGTAATTCTGAGTATCGGGGTAAATGATATAAGGTTGTCTGACAGCTGCTAACATACTCCCAGTAAGATAAACCTCCTCTCACCTAACCTAGGAACAGAGGATGAATTGAAAAAGTATAGGCCAGGTGCCATTTCAATGGGACAGCTCACAAGGCATGTGTACCAAATGCGTTCTGTTTAGAAGTTGGCTTTACTCTCCTGGGTCAGATACTACAAACTTCCATAGTGGAAATGGCAGCTGTGTTGAATGTGAAATGGCTGGTTTTCTGTCTAGCCATTTGAAGCTTGTATGTGCGCAATATTGCAAGAAAGCATGGCTGCTGTAAGAAAAAGGACACGAGCCTGCTGTGATCAGGAACAGCCAGTTGACACGTCAACTGGAATCAAGTAATTGAAGAACACCAGTGCCAAGAAAGCTTCAACAGCAGTCTTCTGTTTTGGGCTGGCTTATAAGGGAAACCAAACCTATTTCTAGCCTCAACTGGCTTATTTTCCTGCCGTTTCATTTCTCACAGAAAGAGAATAAAATTTTTGATGGAAGATTTGTGTTGCTTTGAATTTTAACAAACGTAAAACACAGACTTTTTATTTAGATACTGGCATTAAAATAAGCGTATTCCCTTATTTCTTGTTCCAAACTCTTTTTCGTAATAAAAAAAAAAACCCCTCATTCATCGTAGGATGGGATACAAGTTAAATAACAGCACGGTCCTAAGTTTGTGTTCCCAGAAGGAACTCCTCTTGTACAACTGGCTGCAGTTCTTTATGTGCCAGAATAATAAATACGATTACATTTGAGCATAGAGTGTGTGAATAGGATCAGGCTCTTATTTTCAGCAAAAGAGCTGAACGAGCCCAGCCCAGGTTTAGCTTAAGGACGTAGATAGCATGCCCACTAATTCTGTTTTAATAAACAGATTTGGGCATTTAAAATTTTGTCTTTTAATCAGAAAAACAAGAAAGTAATAATTGTAGAACACTTTACAAAAATAAAAATATTCGCAATTATAAATTTACATTTCCACTTTTATGAAAAATTCTAAATGTACAGGACCTTAATCTAGTTAATTGTGATACAATCCCATTGCTTTTAATGAAATTTAACAGCAAGTTGTTCATAATTCTTCAATGAATATACAACTCAGTTCTTAACTCCCAAGTAACTTAATAGAATTGCTGACTTTGGGAACGTAGTAGAATAGATCTATTTGAATTTCTTAAGATTCTTCTTACAAACATACATTGGCATGACAAATCTTCAGGTAACCCAATAGAAATGTTCAATTACCTTCAAGACGATGTATTAAATAGCAAGGTGTATTAGACTTGCAGACTTAGATCTCTGGTTGGCTAGTATTACCTATTTCTATATCGGCATATGAGCACCACTTCCTAGGAATGAAAAAGGAATATTTCCATTCTTATGCTTTCAGCATCAGCTGCATTTTTTTCCAGAATATGAAAGTAGTCTAGAAATCTTTGGATGGATAACTTGAGTTGAATATCTGGTCATTCTGTTGCTTCAGATATAGATCACATCTGTTTTGTGCTGTTGAACCTAAGAAGCCATAAAGAAAGTATAAGAAAGAGATTTGAGGATAAGGCAAATAGACTACATAACTTACAGCAGAGGGGTTGAAACATTTTAAAGGTACAGAATAAAGGATGATATGCTTCTTTTAAAAAGGCAACTGTATAAAGAAGCAGTCCAAAATTGATATTAGAATAGGAATAAAATGGAATCTTTCACCACTTCCTACAGCCAAGAAGTGAAGAAACCACATTTCTAAACCACAGTTATATAATGGATCAAATGTTCACATACAACAGGTATGACTGGTATTTGAAGGTGTTGAAACAAATCTCTCTCTCTCTCTCTCTCTCTCTCTCTCTCTCTCTCTCTCTCCAACAGTCCAACATAGTCATCCCTCCAGAAAAAAGAACATCATAATCATGGACGTGGCAAAAATCCCCCTGCATGGATGCAATTCCACCAAGCCAAAGCTAGCCAGATTCCCTGTCCCCCTCTCCCTCCCTCTCCCTCTCCCTCCCTCCCTCCCTCCCTCCCTCCCTCCCCCGCTCTCTCTTCTGATTGCATGACTATCATATTGACTCAGCATTTTCCTTTCCTTTCCCCTTCCATATTTGTTTTGAAAGTACTGATTATTCTTGGATTTTTCTTCGGGAAAAGACAAATGAAAAAAAAAAAGTCAACATCAGATGAGGTGAATGTGAGATTAGTGAGAGAAAGATGATTGACTGACTGACTGACAGGGAGTAGATCTGTCAGCTGGACCCAGGAGCTGAATGGTACTTCCAAATTCAATGGGACATTGAAGATCAGAACAAGGAATAATTACACTTTGTGTCCAGCTCACAAGTATCCCAAAGCATCCGTGTGGTTTTTAGAGCAGAAGCTCAAATCAGTGGGCTAACTTAAATCTTGAGAATCAACTGTTGTATAAATACTTCCGAGATATAGACACATAATCCAAGGAAAAGACTGGTAGATAGGACATTGTATGATATGGAATACAGAAAATGAAATTCAAAGCCGGTTACCTTAATGTGCTTTCGGTGTCCTGTTTCCATGTTATTGATAACTAGGGGATGGGTTGGAAAAGAGTTTTCTGTTGCTGCACTGGGCATGGTATTCTCAATCACGTTTAGCAGGCATGATGGTGAAAAGGACTGTGGCAGATTATTAAACAGATCTGCTTCAAGGGTTTTCATCCAAACAGGGGCCTTTAAAAAAAAAGCAGTACATTAGCCATTAATTGAGGTTTTATGTTTATTCAGGATAACATGAAACATTCTGAAAGCCAAAAAAGCAATTTAACTCCCTTGGTCTAGAAATTGTCCCTTTATGAAGGACTGAAGTGCTCTTGTGTGAAATGCACAAATCATTATTTCCATAAGTCTTAATGATTTAAATAGAACATGTATTATGTAATGTCCATGATTAACATTAGGAATATTGTATTGGCTTGGATAATACATAAAATCAAGTCATGATTCTACAAGAATCCTATTATTAGATTCAAGTGATTTTTTTTTTCTTTCAGAGAGTCACCTTCAAAAAACAATCTAAAAACAGCTTCATAGGGATAAACTATAGGAACAACTGTACTATTAGTCATTCTCCCTGAAAGGGTAGTTACCTAAAGATTCAGGAGCAGGAGAAGAATGTAGAAGATTAATTTCACAAATTGGGATGATTGGGTGGTAGAACTGCCATTCAAGACATGACAATGCAAGCTCCACCTCCAAATTTGTGTATTTCAGAAGGAGGAGGAAATGGAGAGAAGGGTTTGTGCAGCGTAGGTAAAAGGACAAGTATTGGAGAGACTCAGAATCCTAGCCTAGGGGAACCTCCATTACTCAGGAAGAAGGGGTTGGGTATATATCTGGTACTATTTAGGAATCATTTTAAAATATTTTGTAATAAAAGTCAATTTGTTGGGGAGAGCTGTTTAAAATGTTAGCCAATTTACTTGGCTATTCCTGTGTCTTCCCCACATTACACTTAGCCACATTACCTTACCAGAGGTGGGATTCAGCAGGTTCTGACCAGTTCTGGAGAACCGTTAGTGTAGTTTTGAGTAGTTCGGAGAACCGGTAAATACCATCTCTGACTGGCCCCGCCCCCATCTATTCTCTGCCTCCCCGAGTCCCAGCTGATCGGGAGGAAATGGGGATTTTGCAGTAATCTTCCCCTGGAGTGGGGAGGGAATGGAGATTTTACAGTATCCTTCCCCTGCCACGCCCACCAAGCCACGCCCACAGAACCGGTAGTAAAAAAAGTGAATCCCACCACTGCCTTAGACATATGAAAACAAAGGAGGAAAAGAATTTCTAAATCAGAAAATAATTTAGTGGTGGCAACAAGAAAAAATATCCTGTGTGGATCTCCCAGAGCTTAGGGGATTTTGCTTAAGGTTAAGGACAAAGAAAATAAGAATGGAGCATATGCAAACAGGAGGGTGTGCAACACAGGCTCTGTCTTGTTTTGATCCTTTATTGGTGTTCCTGCTAAAATACACAAGACTATCAAGTTCAGTGCCTG
Organism: Thermophis baileyi; assembly: GCA_003457575.1. Classification (NCBI taxonomy): domain Eukaryota; kingdom Metazoa; phylum Chordata; class Lepidosauria; order Squamata; family Dipsadidae; genus Thermophis; species Thermophis baileyi. The sequence goes on along the minus strand of QLTV01004426.1, from coordinate 4,006,107 downwards.
GTCTTTCTTGCTTCAAAGATCAGATACAGGGATTGAGAAAGCCTCCTTCAGCAGAACCTGAAAAGCTGCAATTGGTTAATACAGAATAAGAGAGACAATTTCAAAACGTTTAATCTGGTGGAAAACAACTTCTACTGTACGCAGTTAAAGTACTTTAGGTCAAAGCAGTTTGGTTAGTTGTTAAAATCTTTCTTAATCTATATATGACTAAGACCAATTTGTTTTTAAGATGGTTTGCTTCCTTCAATATGAGAAAAGAGGTAATCACTCAATAAAGAAAGCTTTTTCTAACACTATATACCATCAGCAGTTTTTACACTTTTAAAAATGTATTCAGTATTGAAGTTTATTTGACTATATTTATTAATTTCATTCAATAAAGGTGAAACCCATTCCTATTGTCAGTTTTTATTGTCCATAGCAGGGGTGGGTTCCACTTACCTTCCCTACCGGTTCGCATCGCGACGGAAGTGCACATTTTGCACACGTGCGCATGCTTCCCTCGCGCATGCGCCTACGTCACGTCGCAGAAATGAGTTCTTTTCCAGCCGCGGCAACCGGAGAACCGGTTCGTGGGTGTGGACAGCCGGCCATCGCTGCCGGTTCGGCGAGCGGATGCAAATTTCCACTACCGGTACAGGAGAACCGGTCCGAACCGGCAGCAACCCACCACTGGTCCATAGTCTTAATCACTGGAATCATGACAGTCCTAAATATTTCGGCTATAGATCCAGGGACAAATTAGTAAGAAAAGTCATTGTTTTTAAACCAAGCTTGCAAGTGCCAGGAAGACACCTCTAGTTGACTCTTGAAAGAGTGCTAAAATGAGGTTTTTGTATGCATTTGTTACAAATTTAAGAAAGAAATGCTTGACTGTATGAGAACCTTGTATTCCTTCTCTGATGAATGGTCCAAAGAGTCAAGGATTATGTTCCAATGAGAAAGAAACCCGGCGTGTTTCTCTTCAAGTTTGAGAGCATGGATTTCAGTCTTGAGTTCTTTTAGCCGATCTTCAAACTTTCTACTCTTATCTAGGTAGTCCAACCTGTGAAGCACAGACAAAACAAAAATGTAAACGAGTATAATCAAATGGGCTGTGAACATAATTAAACCAGTACCTGAGCCAGAACTAGTACGGTACCTGGGACTATAAGAGAACAGATTTCAGGATCTGAGAATCTAATGGATCAACCTAACTAATCTGTACCTTACACATGTGGTTCCATGTGTGGGACCAAATACTATTCCCAAATTGAATATTCTGATTTGGGATGAGAAGTGCTCAAACCTGAGGCTCTCAAACTACTGATGGATAACCTGTGTGGATCTTTCAGGTAAAAAAAGTTGTATACTCATAATCTAGCAAACAAAGTATGTTTTTAGATGCAGTGTTTGCACTCCCTTTTGGACTCAGATTTTGAGTTTTCACAGATGTTGTTACTAAGTCCATGGCCTCTGATTATCAAATCATAGAAAGGGCACACCATCCTTGCTTTGAACAGGGGAAGATTTATGCTGCATAGCCCTCAATTTATGCAAATGAATTGTCCCATATGTGGCAAAGAAAGAGATTCTACTATTCCTGAAGTAGCCTTTGCTCAGATTTCAGATAAAAAGTCCAAAAGATCCCCTTTACCTCAGCTTGGTCTATTTTAAGCAAAGCTTCTGTTCTGATGGCAAGAGATCATTGAGTTCATATAGATGTGCAGAAACTAGTAAGGGGTCTAATATTTCTAGCATTGGGAATATGGTTTCTATGCTGAACACAAATACCTAATGCCAATATATAACATGAAGCAAAATAAGTTTCTGAATAAAGGTACAAAGTGTGAAGAATTCCATTCTGGCACAACATTTCATCCACTAAATATTCTGAATCTGGAATCTGCCTGGCCTTATTTCAGCTACAGAAAGATAATCCTACCTCTCTCTCTCTATCTCCAAGGAAAGCCTCTTCAGATCAATGTCTCTTAAATCCATCTTTACAAATCCTTTGTCACTACTGGTATCCCTCGTATCAGCAGGTGGAGATGAAGCACACTTGACAGTATGCTAGAAAAGACCACAAAAACAAAAAGATATGATATTGAATCCTATATTATTTAGGAATAGATTTTGAACACATAGGATTGTGCTAAGCAACTGTGAATTTATGCAGAAAATGTTACAGAAAAACACACGCCACTGGGTGGCATAATTACAGCCAAGCACAGATCTGACTGGAAGTTATGTGGATAGGCTCTAGTAGAAACAGACTCCTCAGTTTGCCTGAGGTTAACAAATTGTCTATCCTGAAAGCATCAGTTACAAACACAATGTAATGGGACCTATCATTTTACCTTTCTATGGTTGGCAACTTCAAATATTTCTCTTTTTAATAGAAGATAATATCTGTAGCTCAGGAATGAACTATGAAATTTTTTATTCTCTCTAAACTTGGTTGTCTGCTTGCAAATATTTCATTACCCAACTAGCTAACCACATTGCAAGTAACATCCGTACCAATGCTATTACTTAGTTGGGTAATAAGACGTCTGCAAGCAAACAACCAAACTCAAGAGAACACCAACTACTCAATATTTTCCTTTTTAATCAGTCCTTCCTCAAAAGACGCCTCATAATTCTAGTTGAAAAAGATGTTGAGATACTTTTAATGGAATACTACATTCCCCATGATTCTCTGCCTTCCAGACAACTTTAGTGGATGGAAAGAGAGTCTACCTATTGCAGGTTTATCCTTTACCTAAGGATAAATTAAATCATTGTTATTCTATCTCTGAAGCAATCATGTATTTTTAAAAAAAAAACTTACAGGAGGAGAGTTAAACTTGCTGACATCTTGAAGCTTTTGCTTTGCTTTCTCTTCAGCTTCTCTGGCTTCCTGTAGGTCCTGTTTTAAATGCTCAGCTTCTTTGGCCCTGCCAAGCCAAATTATCATCATAAGCAAATCAATCCATATTTCTCAAAGACAGTCCTTAACTAAGGCCCTAAAAGCACAATAGGCTTCAATCAACTTTGTTAATAGATGGGATTTCTGTGGCTGCCTCATGGCTCAAAAGCAAAACCTAAGAAAATCCATTGTATCAGGTAACCATGGTAACTGCTAAGCCTCAGTTTATTAAGGATAATAAATATAAAGGATAATAAACTTTCGTCATATTAATTCCTGATTTTTTTTCTATACACAGAAAGATTACAATCATAATCATTAAGAAAATAATTGGGAGATTAGTAGAAAAGAGGTAATTATTCACTTTTGTTTCCACATTCATGTGCAATTTAAAAACTATTTAAAATGTGTGGATTTAAATACTATTGTTTAAATTTTAATTTGTAACTTAAATATGCAGTTTCATGATAACTGCAATTAAAAACAATTATAAGTACTTCTTTAAATATAATTGTAAAATTACTTTTTATATAAGCATGCACTTTTGCAGCTTACACTGCCAAGAATCCCTCTAACATTCAGGAACCAAAATGCCAGCAGGATACAGTCCAAAAAGTCAAGATATGTCACAAATAAAAAACTGATTCTTGATGTCTTCACAAACACATCCATGGAGTTTTCTGGGCAGCAAGAGAGAAATGGTTTGCCTCTGCTTCCTCCCACAAAGTTATATTTTCCTTTACTGCAGGGGTGACATTCAAATTTTTTCCCTACAGGTTCTGTGGGCGTGGCTTGGGGGGGTCATGTGACTGAGAGAGCGTGGCCAACCTGACATCACTCATGGCAAGGTGGGGTGGCACCACCCCACCAAGCCACGCCCATCAAGCCACGCCCACAGAACCAACAGAAAAGTTCGGCCAAGTCTTCTAGCGTTCAATCTGGCTGCTTCTCGTCTCCTCCTCATGTTTGCTCTGTGTGTATGAGCCCGAGAAGGAGGAGAGAAGCAGCCACGTTGAATGCTGTGGCAGAGAGAAGCCGAACTTTTCTCCTTCCCTTCACAGCAGAGCTGCTCCCTTTATGGTTTCATCCCCCCCGGCCCCCTCCCTCCCGGGGGTCGAAGTACCTTAAAGGGACAGACTGCAGCAGCTCCACTGTAAATGGAGGGAGAAAAGTTCGGATTCTCTGCTGCAGCATTTAACGTTGAATGCTGTGGCAGAGAGAAGCCGAACTTTTCTCCCTCCATTCACAGGGAGCTGCTGCTCCCTTTATGGCCCCCCCCTGGCCCCCTCCCTCCTGGGGGTCGAAGTACCTTAAAGGGATAGGCAGGCTGCCGCAGCTCCCTTCCAAGCAGGCTCCCTTCCCTTCGCTGCGAAGGGAGGAAGAAAAGTTCGGCCAGGTCTTCTCCTCCTTCTCAGGCATACACACAGAGCAGAAGGGGTGAGTGGTGAGCGGGCAGGGGTGGGCGGGCGCAGGGCCAACCAGGAGTGGTTTTTACCAGTTCGGCGAACCACTTCAAATCGCCGCTACCGGTACCCACGATCCGATCCGAACCGGTTGAATTTCACCCCTGCTTTACTGTATAATTTATCCCTGGATAAATTCCAAGGATTGGTCTTTTACTTTAACCCCAGCCCTTCATCTTCCAGGCCTGACTTTCTTTCTTGTGATTCCATCAGAACCCAGCACTTAGCTTTTATACCTATGATAATTCATGAGGGCCATATTAATTTTTTTCTAACTTGTACTTGGGACTAATTAACCCCAGTGCTGTAGGCAGCTTGCAGAATATGCAGGTCCTTGACATATGACCATAAGGGAGCCTGACAGTCATAAAATGGATCAGTCATGTGACTGACCCAATTTTATGACCTTTTTAGCAGTGGTTGTTAAGCAAATACCACAGCTGTTAAGAAAATTCATTGTTTGGTATGGCATGGTTTTGCTAAAAATTGGGATTAACTTCCGGTTTTCAGCAAAACCATCATAAAACACGGTCAGAAAAACTGTTGTTGGAACTTCGGAACAGAGTCAAAACTCCCTTTTTCCAGGTAGGCTGCAACTTCAAATGGTTGCTAAGTGACCAATCATATAAGTTAAGGGGTCGAATATAAGTTGGGGGTCGAATGACCCTTTCACAGGGTTCGCCTAAGTGCGCGCTAGCCTGCCATCTTGGTGACTGGCAACGTGCACGCACGGGGAGGGGGAGGGGTCGCGGCGGCGAGGGCGGGAGTCGCAGCATTAGGAAGGTTGAGAACCACTGCATTAGAGGCAGTTATTGGCCAAACATTGTGAGATGCTCATGTTTTATAACAAGCAATAGCTAGGTACTACCTGCTGAGAAGGAGGAGTCCTTTCCCGTACTCACCCACTGCATCTTTTAAAAAGAGCTGCCCGTTATCCCAACTGCACCAACTGTCTTTCAGTCTCTGCCGCAAGTTGTGGTAGGATGCCTCATTCTGGGTCCAAAAGGTGGGCATTAATGGCCACCAAAACTTCCGTCTAGTCCAGCGGTTCTCAACCTGGGGGTCGCGACCCCTTTGGTGGTCAAACGACCTTTTCACAGGGTTCGCCTAGGCGCGCGCTGGCCTGCCATCTTGGTGACGGGCAACGGGCACGCACGGGGAGGGGGAGGGGTCGGGGCGGCGGGGCGGGGGTCGCGGCATTAGGAAGGTTGAGAACCACCTGTACACATGTTTTTCATCAAAAACACCTGAGGGAGCACATGCAGAATAACCAACTAAGTTTCTAGTACAGAGTGTCACCTTCGATCAGACTCCTTCACCAGCTTCATGGCAATCAGCTCGGCCTCCCTTATCTTGTGCTCCATCAGTCGCTTCTCCTCGCCGGTTTTCAAGGCCGCCAACTCTAATCGATGGCGCTCCTGCTCTGCTTCGGCAGCTTTCTGAGCCAACAGCTTGGCTTCCTCCTCAGCTATCTGAGCTTTCTCAGCCAACAATTCTGCTGCTGCCTCTGAACGGCGCTGGAGGAGAATTTAAAAACAAAGCATCTCATATGGTAAGCTGCCCAGAGGCTCTCTGGACAGTGAGATGGTGGCATATCAATTTAAAAAATAAAATAATAACATAAAATAATAACATAAGATAACATAAGATAACATAAAATAATAATAAATAAATAAAAATTTAAGTGGGTGCAAAATGGAGACAATTAATTGACCAGAAGCCCTTGGACCACCTACCACTAGATTTCATTACCACAGCAATGCTCACCAGCGCCTCATTAGCTTGCCGAGCTTCATCTTCCACCTCAAAGAGGCGTCGTTCCAGTTCTTCTTTGGCTCGCTCGGCTTCCTCCCGCAGCTGCTTCTCCCTGGCCAGCCTCTGGTGCTCCATCTGAGGGAATGAGCAAGGTTGGACATCTGCAAGAACTGCACAGCGGAATGCAGCCAGGCTCACTTTGTTCTGGTTTTTCCAGTCCTCCTCTTATATTACATACTTTTCAACTGTAACCTCCCAGGGGCTGGGATCTATCCTTTGCAAACCCTATCCAGTCATCTTGCAAATCAATCTGCCAAAAATTAACTGCAGGTTTAAGTTATTGATTTCATATTTATTTGTAGTGTGGGGTTTGTTTGTTTTTTAACTGTCCAGGAATACTTCTCTGGAGAAGGCAAATCTGCACAACAAACAGCACAACAGATAGAATAAAAAAATCAGAAAAAAGAGAAGGAGGAAGTTCTGATGTTTGTTCCTGATTTAAAAAAGAAAGAAAGAAAACCCATGTATTAAACTTCTCACCGTTATATATAGAGAGGGATTCAAAATAGATCAAAATCTACTTTTCTTTTCTTTTTTTAAAAAAAGGTCCTTGCCTCAAGAAAAATGTATATCATTGCCCTTTCAGATTCTCTTCACTAGGTTTAAACAGTTTATTATAATGCTTTTATTGAATATGTACGTATGTTTGGGCCACACATGGAAGTTAGCACTATAACAGGTACAGACTCCAAAGGATAGTTAGGACCAACGTTCCCTCTAAGGTGCGCAGCCGCGCGGCCGCGCACGTAACAAGAGAACGCCGCGCTGTAATTTCCAACTTCCGCGCGGCATTTTCTAATGGCAGAGGCTGCGCGCCTGCGCGGCCACGCACATGAAAAGAGAGCGCCGCGTGGCAGTTTCTAACTGCCATGCGGCGTTTTCTACTGTTAAAGGGAACATTGGTTAGGACTGCAGAAAAAAACAATTACAACCAGCCTACTTTCCATAGAAGACCTGTATATTGTGCCAGTCAAAAGGAGACCTGAGAAAATAACTACAGACCCCTCACATTCTGGACATAAATTGTTTCAACTCCTTCCCTTGGGATGCCGCTATACAGTACTACATACCAAAACAACGAGACACAGGGACAGTTTTTTCCCTTGTGCCATCACTCTGCTGAGCACCTAATCCTCACAGTATTGTTTTAGGTCTAAGTACTCTATATTCCTCCATTCTGTATGGCTGTAGAATTATTATTATTATCCTTCTCATCTTCTCTACTATTGGTATCATTATTATGATTATTTTACTATTATGATTATTTTATTGGTATCATTATTATGATTATTATTACTCTCTTGCTTTGCATGTACACTGAGAGCTTCTGCATGGAAGAAAAATTCCTTCTGTATCTAATTACACTTGGCCAGATAAAGTATTCTATTCTATTCTATTCTATTCTATTCTATTCTATTCTATTCTATTTTCTTTTATTGGAATGATGATGATGATGATGATGATATTTTGCATCTACATTGAGAACTTCTGCATCAAAAACAAATTCCTTGTGCATATAATTACACTTGGACAAATAAAACTATTATTCTATTCTATTCTATTCTATTCTATTCTATTCTATTCTATTCTATTCTATTCTATTCTATTCTATTCTATTCTATTCTATTCTATTCTAATTATTCTATTCTATTATTTCTAATTCTAATTCTATTCCTATTCCTATTCTATTCTGTCCCAAGTACGTTGTCCACTGTAACTTTTGTGTGAGACTGATACCCAATATAATGTGGCAAAAATCATTAGAATTATAATGATAACAATATATATCTGATCATTGTCTGCCACACAGGCACCTTGGAAGCGAGTTCAAACTTTGCGAAATCCTTTAGCATTTGAACCAGTTCTAAGAGTCACCTTCTTTCTTGCTTTCTCCTCTCTGGCTTGAGCTTTCATCTGCTGGATCTCAATGGGATCCACTCGCCTCCTTCTCATGAACAAGTCGTGATTTCCAATGAAGAGTTGCATGATCTGCAAGAAAGGAGAAAAGAAAAATGTCTTCCTGGAAATATCCAAGAGGACTCCAGTATCCTGTTTCCTTCAGTGGTCTATCAGATGTGTCTGGGAAGTCCAGAATATAAACACAACAATTCTTCACGTATTACTCCATAATACTCAGCTATGTAGTAATATCTCTCTCTGAAGGGAGGGAAACTCAATTTAGTTCTCCAGGTAAACCTAAAATTAATCTCTGATTGATTTGGTTTTCAGCAACCACTATCTACATGCCTCAGGAAAATGTAAAAAATCAGGATACTATAGGAATGCCATCCCATTCTGATAATCCTCATTATATCCTGAATGCCGTTAAAAGGTTCTTTGATAACCTCCATATCTGTACTTGGCTTGGACCTGACATTACCTAGAAGACTGTTTTCATTTAGGACTGACATAATGGAGAGCTATGTACACATATATGTTTTTAAGTTGATATGTTTCTAGGTTAATGAAGGAAACGTACAGAACTTGGATATAGCTCAACACTACCCAGAGCATAAATAGAAGGGTAGAAATGTGCATTTTCTATCACTGCCCCCTTCTTTCAGGTTCCCTGGGCTTCCAAATGGATCCTTCCCCTTTGGTGTTTAGAAAATCTCTAAAGATTTGGCTGTTCCAACACGCCCTAGGAATTGAGGAGAATGATTGGTCCTTCTAATAATTGATAATAATTCTATTTTGTTTGACTATTATATATTCCCAGTCCTGTGCATATGATTTTATGGATTATAGATTTTGCTTTCCCCCCCTCATTTTTAATCCGTATAACAGAGGTAGGAACTGTAAGATAAATAAATCTTCACCTAACTTGGCTCTCCTAGCTATGGGAAATGGAGCAAGTCTTACCCTGCATATCTTAATGTTTAGATAGATATATACTGAAAAAACCCCACTCCCTCATTTGCTTCCTCACAATCATTTATGGCTTTAATTGTTACTACTAAAAATAAAACCATTCAGCAATGTCTAGGCAGTCAGAGCAATTCAGTGTCACATGATCTCTGTTCCAACCAAGCATAGATTGATATGGTCAGGCCACTGTCTTTGGCCATTATTATAATGGGGCATGCTAAACCCTTGATAAGCCAGCACAGGGCATGTTTATAATGGGACAAAAAAGAGAACCACACTTCCATCCACACTGGCAGGGCAAGCTACTATACATAAACAGGGAGCAAACCAGGGGTGAAATGCTCCCGGTTCGCTTGTGCCTGTCGATCGCCATAGAGCCGGTCGGCAAGGTAGCGCGAGACTCCACCCACCTGCCCGGACACCACCATTTGGGTTCTTTTACCCTCTGCGCATGCGCAAAGCGTTCTGTACATGCGCAGAGGGTAAAAGAACCCAAACGCCGGCATCCGGGCGGGTGGGCGGAGCCTCGCGCTACCTTACCGACCGGCTCTACGGCGACCGACAGGCACGAGCGAACCGGGAGCATTTCACCCCTGGAGCAAACCCCACATTCACTCACACTGATGATGTTACCTAGTTAGGTAATGAAATGTCTACATGAAGAAAACCAACTCAGAGAGCACCAAAGACTCCACAGATAGTCTTCTATATAAGAAAGCACTCACCAGTTTATTGACTTTAGGCTGTGAGGAGAAGAACTTGAAAACCTCGGCTTTCTTGTCAATGGGCTTAATTGTAAGCTGAAAGAAAAAAGGAGGGTGTGTTTTTTTTCTAAATGATCATTATATACTAAGTCCATGTACAAAATTTGTTTCCACTGGAGACCCATGGATGTAAAGTATGACATTCTATAGCAGTGATGGCTAACCTTTTTTTCCTCAGGTGCTGAAAGCATGCGCGCGCGCACTGTCGCGCGTGTGTGCGTGCCCACATCCATAATGCAATGCCCCTCCCGTGTGCCCCGCCCCCTGCACATGTAACCCCCACATGCGCAACCCCCCCTTCGCCCCATTTTGGCCTCGCATCCCAAAACACCGCTGGGAGGGGAAAAAAGCCTCCCAAAACAGTGCTGGGAGGAGAAAAAAAGCCTCAGAGACCCGAAAATCAGCTGGCCGGCGCGCACATGCGTGGTGAAGCTGAGCTGGGCGACGGCTCCCGTGCCTGCAGAGATGGCTCCGTGTGCCACCTGTGGCACGCGTGCCATAGGTTCGCCATCACGGTTCTATAGCATTAAAAACAACCATTCTAACAAAATAATGAAAAATAGACATAGTAGAAAAAACAGTTTTATATTTTTCATAAATATGTAGCAAAAATGCATTGAAAAACCATCCCCTCTCCCTCCCCTGCCACCACTGCACTGCTGGTCTGCAAGGCCGGAAAGGTTGGGGACCACTAAAATGGCACATCCACCTACCTCTTTATCAGAATAAGAAATATTTTGGATGCTGCTCCATTCAAAAGACTTATTCGGAGAGAAACGGTTATTGATGCTGTAGACATGAATCCCTTTGGCATCAACCCCAAGCAGGAAGTCTGTATGATTCTTCTTTTGCTGTGGAGAAGTCCAAGGTTAAAATCAACATTTTCATCTTGTACACTGACTAGCACTGATGATGTTATTTTATTTGGGTAATGAGACATCTGCAAGAAAATAACCTACTTCAGAGAGCACCAAGGATCCCTCATTTCAACCCTGGGCTACAAATATTCTCCTTTATTGGTTAATTTATTCACTGTCTGACATCAAACCATTACAACTTAATTTGGCCTAAAATGCACCATTTCACAGTTTCAGGTTCATGGTATAGGTAGGCCTCGACTTATGACCACAACAGGGACCAGAATTTCTATTGCTAAACAAGGTGGTTGTTAAGTGAGTCACACTTAACAATTTTACAACCTTATTTGCCATGTTTCTTAAGGGAATCACTGTAATTGTTAAGTGAATCACATAGTTGTTAAGTGAATCCAGATTCCCCCATTGACTTTGCTTGTGGGAAGCTGGTTGGGAAGGTTGCAAATGGTGATCCGTGACTCCAGGACACTGCAGACATTGTAAATACATGCCCGTTGCCAAGCACCTAAATTTTGATCACATGATGGGGACACTGCAACAGCTGTACGGTAAGTGCAAGAACTGGTCATCAGTCTTTCTTTCCTTCTTTCCTTCCTTCTTTCCTTCTTTCCTCCCTCTCCTTCCTTCCTTCCTTCCTTCCTTCCTTCCTTCCTTCCTTCCTTCCTTCCTTCCTTCCTTCCTTCCTTCCTTCCTTCCTTCCTTCCTTCCTTCCTTCCTTCCTTCTCTTTCTTTCTTTCTTTCTTTCTTTCTTTCTTTCTTTCTTTCTTTTCCATCTTGACTCTTTTTCAGTGCTGTTCTAACTTCAAATGGTTGGTAAATTAATGGTTGTAAGTCAAGGAATACAGGTAATTGACTTTCAACAGTTCGTTTAGTGACCATTCAAAGTTACAACAGCACTGAAAATAGTGACTTATGACCATTTTTCACACTTAAAACTGTGACTTATGACTGTTTTTCACACAATTGTTGCAGCAAATTGTTGTCCATAGTCACATGATCAAAATTTGGATGCTTGGCAACTGTCCTGGGGTCATGTGATCAACTTTTGCGGCCTTCTGACAAGCAGAGTCAATGAGGAATCCAGATTCACTTAACAACCATGTTACCAATTTAAAACTGCAGTGATTCACTTAACAAATGTGGCAAGAAAAGTCATAAAATGGGGTAAAACTCACTTAACAAATTTCTCACTTAACAACATAAATGTTGGGCTCAATTGTGGTCGTAAGTTGAGGACTACCTGTATCTGTAAACACCTGCCTTAACTGGGAATTTTATTGTCTTGTTTAATTATCCTTACTGTAGCTCAACTAGTCTCTATACAATAAAGTACATAACCAGTACTTTTGCCTCTTGGCAGCTTCTTCCCCATTGCTTCATAAAGTATAAAAGAGTCAAACATCAGGCATCTATAAACTAGAACAGCGGTTCTCAACCTGTGGGTCACGACCCCTGTGGGGGGCGAACGACCGTTTCACAGGGGTCGCCGCGCGCGTTAGCCCGCCATCCTGGTGCCACCGTCACTTGCAGGGGTGAAATGCTCCCATTCGGCCATGCCTGCGGGTCGCCAGACAGCCGGTAGCTAAAGAAGCGGGAGACTTCGCCCACCCGCCCGTGGGGGCATTTCCCCCCTGGTGCCACACCCCCTTTGTCAACTCATCCTGCGCAGGGAGGGGCGGGGAGGGGGTTGCGGTGGCGGGGGGTGTCGGGGTCACAGGGGGGTCGCGCCATTAGAAAGGTTGAGAACCACTGAACTAGAATTTACCCTTATGTTAGCTAACATGAATACACATTGAAAAATGTAAAACCAAGAGATCTCCTTAAGAGTCATGGCATTTTACAATGGAGAACACTTTTTAAGTCAGGCAAATTACTCCAGATCCCAACAGGCAATGCTGATGAGAATTTATGAATGACTCCCATAGCCCCCCTTTTTTTACTAGCAATACTGCTGGGGCACAAAGGACTTACAATCTGGGACTGCCAGAAAAATCTGAATCAGATGCATTAAAAATCATACATACTTACAGCAATTGGAAAATAATTAACCCCATACATCTCCAAGTCTTGTGCTATTTTAAGATAGTTCATCTCAGCTTCGTATCTAGAAGAATGGAATATTTATTTTAAAAAAGACTTGGAAAGGATTGTTCTTGTTTTATAAAGAAAACATGTTGATCTATATTACTATCACCCCTAGGCTGTATTTATTGACTGTGAAATACTTTTGCCTAGCTTTATTACCATTGCTAATCAAAGATGTTTACAAATTGCACTATAGCCTCTATAAAAATCACATAAGTAGATGGACAATTCAACCATGACATAGAAATAGCTTCACCTGGCACATCCAAACAAATTGGAAATATTCTGGGACAAGTTTTACATTCAGCTGAATGATCCCCAATTGAAAAATGCCTTTCCTGGAAGGATATTCTGAAGTCCTGGTAATGCTATGTAAAAGGTTCTGCTCTTGGGACAATCTGTAAAACATCTAAAGGCTTTGGACAGAGCAGGCCACAAACAGTGATGGACAGATTCTCAAAAAAGATTATTCTTAAGCAGATATGTTGCTTTTAGTCTTAAAAAAATTGGAACCAGCACTTTAAATGAAGTGCTGACAAAACTACAGTTATATATTTACTTATTAAATTTGTATGCCACCCATCTTGCCTAGAGGTGAAATCAACAGCCAGGAGCAGAGTGATGAGAGAACATGAGTTTCTGAGTTACCATCTGTTTGGATCAAACTTTGTATCAAGAAGTGAATTCAAGAGTTAGAATTTAGAATTCATCTAAATTCTTATTGGCTTCTAATATGTTCCATGGAAAAAATAGATGAATATGGGCACAGTGTTAAAAGTCATGAAATGTGTATTGTGACGTCCTGGTTTATTCTTTATTTTTTTTATCCTACTTTTAATATTTTTATAAGTAACTCAACACCGTGAACAAACCTAATACTCCTTCCTCTTCCTATTTTCCCCACAACAACCACCCTGTGAGGTGAGTTGGGCTGAGAGAGAGTGACTGGCCCAAAGTCACCCAGCCAGCTTTCATGTCACAGATGGGACTAGAACTCACAGTCTCCTGGTTTCTAGCCTGATGCCTTAACCACTAGAAACTGAAACCCTGCCCTTTGTCCTTCTGTCATGATGTTGCACAAAAATATGGAAGGAGTGTAACTTGCATGAGTGTTGCACACAAATTTGGAAGGGGCAGAAAGTGTGTCACTGCCCCTCCATACCAGGTGTTAATGGATGTGAGTCCTTTTTTCCAAACTACAGTTGCAAGCAAAGGGTGCTGCAGTACCTGGCCATTCCCTGGTGTCCAGCATAACAGGCAGTAATCCTTTCTTCCCACATGTCAGGCGTCATCTGATATTGACGGAGAACCTAGATAAAAGAAAAGTAAAGAACAAAAAAGAAAACAATGGCAAAAATATTTATTTTTCAAACCTCAAGAAGGCTGTTCATGCAGGTATGACCTGCAGAATTACATATGACTTAAAATGCTGCAGGATTAGAAGCAAACTGAGTCCCATTTCCGGAAGCCTTTCAGCTTGTTGGCAACTTACTACAGCACTGCTAACTTCGGTTTGATTTTGTCATAAATTCCCCTTTTGTGAAGAGCAGTCTGGATTCTATCTGGAAGAAGGTTAATCCAGAATAAAAACACCAAGGTCAGGTTATAACCAGTAGTGGGTTCTAAAACCCGTTGCTACCGGTTCATGCTTGCGTCCTGGGCAGGTAGGCGGAGCTTCCTGCCGCCACTACCGGTTCGCAGAACCGGGCCGAACCGGGAGCAACCCACCGCTGGTTATAACTCAGTTTTGAGCTCATGACCCAGGAGTTCCCTGGAGAAGATATCTTGAAGGAGAAACCTCCTTTCATAGCTAACAATTCACATTCTCCAATAGTTGTTTGAGAACTGAGGAATGCCAGAATTTTAAAATTTCCCTCTCTAGAAAACAAAAAGAGGAACAATCTGTCCTAAAAGGGCGAATAGAAATCACTGGTCTTTGGGAAGAAGTTGTTTTATGAGTCATGCAAATCTGTTGCTCCCTATCGGGCTAATTCTGCTATTTTGGGTATCTGACGATTCTTATTCATGACCAGGAGGATAGGAAAGTGTGAAAACACTTACTCTTTTTGGCAAAAGCTCTTCTGGAGCTAAGAAACCTGGTTTGTGCAGATTTGGGTCATAGTCACCATACTGTGAGGGAAAGAAGTATCAGAGAAAGAAGAGTCAACAGGAAAAGACTGTATACAAAGAATTGACAGCATAGTATAAGATCTAAATTAACACTTTTTTTAAAAAGAGAGAAAACACTGAATCATTTGATCATAAAATAACAACTAAAAAATGGCTAAAGCTCTAAAAGATTTTTACAAGTGAAATCTGAAGGATGATGTACACACTGTAATTCCACAGGAGAGAAAAAAAAAACCCTGTCAGAAATACTTTTCCTGAGAATTTTACCTTTCTGTCCTTTAGGATGACAAAATATGCTTGAAATTTAACCAGTTAGTACCAAACATACACTATTTTACAGCTCATGAAGAAACCAGTGCCATAACTCTTGATGGATCCCCTTTCGATTTTGTTGTCAACTCCACCAACACAGTAAAGCTGCAGTGGGTCCAGCTGTAGCTTAAGCACCAATGACTAGGAAAAGAACATCTTAATGTCCTCTTAAAGAGAGAACTACAGTTTAGTGGTAAGGCTTTGTAAGCAAACCATCCAAGCTGGGCTCACACATTGTCCATAAACTATATAAGTTTTTATAACAATGGTTGTTGAATAATGCATAGGTTTTTGGATGTATTCCATACCTTGATCATTAAACCAGTTTTACAGATCATAATTCACAGGTTTCTCTAAACATTATACGCTTTGATCCCCATCAGCCCTATTGAAATTGAGTCCCAAGATCCTGGGTCAGAATGGGTAACAAAGTAGGTTAGAAGAGTGTGGTGTTCTTATGGGTTGTTTTTTTATTGATTGCTGTTTGTTTTTCCAGATTTTTGATGATTTTTATGTTTATGGGTTCATTTCATAAACCTTCCAGAGTTAACACTGTTGTAAGGAATATCCTACTGGGATAAAACCCTGGGTTTTATGCCCTCTGTTGGGTTTTGAATTTGAGCTTATGTTCTGATTGGTTGTCAGACTCCCATGGGGCCATGCAGGGGCAACTCTGTAGGCTGTCCTGAGTCCCAGGGTTGGTTGAGCCTTGCTGGGTGATGCAATCTCCCCAGGTGCCACGTGGGGAGTTCTGTTGCTAGATGGGTAGAGGGCTAACCCTACCTTTGTTGGATCTTGGGTGAGGGCATTTGCTTATGAATAGACCTAGCTATCTCTTTATCTTTTAAGTGCGGACATCTGCTGTGGGCTATTGAGGAGGGTGGGGGCTATTAAGAGTGAGACTGCTTCCTGCCTAAAAACATGTTTCTCCATTTCTCATCCAGGGAAATACAGTATTCTGCCCCCTTAATATTTCCCAGAATATTTCATTTTTCTAGGAGAGGGGTGGGTGCTAACTTCCTACAACACATTGGGGCAGAGTAAATGTCATCAATCAATCAATAAACATGTAGTGTCACTGAGTCCCACAATTTAATCCCCGTCATCTCCAAATAGCTAGCCCAGCACTAGCAGTATAGTGGGACAAATATGACATCTCACTGGGACTGGTGCCATCCTCCTATCATAGTTATATAAAATGTAAGGTCCCAGAAGTTTCCCCGAGCCACTGAGATGCCAAAGAGAGTGAGACGAGGTTTGCAAAAATAACAGCTTTTTTTATTCCTTTGGCCAAAGCAGAAAAAGAGCTGGGTGATACTATTTCTAAAACACAGACAAAAGCATGTAAGGAATAGCCACACCCTGCAAGAGTGGCTCAGAGTATTATATTAGGGATAATGAAAGGCAAAACTTTCACTCATTTCATTTGATCTGCCTCTGTTCTGAACTAAAGCTGGTTGATTTCTGCCAGTAACTAGCAAGGGTGGGTATAGTAGCTCTCTGTTCAGCGCTAAGAAAGGTTGGATGAAACAGTTACAGCTGCCCTCCCCCCCCCCCTTTAACTTTCTGAAGGAAGATTCAGGGAAGAGGAAAGGTCAGGAAGAGACTGTTGGAAGGAAAATCCATCCGGTTCAGGTCCAAGCCGGGAATAAAATAAAATGGAGGCTGATTGGAAAGAAAGTTTAATGATGAACAGAACCAACAGTAGTTCTGGGTCAGCTGAACAACTAACTAGATGAGTGCCAGGATTTTATACAGGTCCTGAAATGCTGTTGAGGGGGGGGGTGTTGTGCAATGTCTGAAATGCCCTTAGGAAATTGTGCAATGTAGTCAGCTCTGTGTCTTCTGCTAAAGGGTAGTGGGTTAATCCTAAATGGTCATATCCTGTTCTTAGAATTTGGATGGAGGGGAATGTAAATTTTTAATCCCATCACTGGAGGTGAAGGTCTGTTGTTTCTGAATAGACTGGCCCAATCTTTCTTAATGGGCACAAAATATCTGCTGGGGGCTATTAAGAAAGACTGAGTCTGCTTTCTGTCTTTAAGAGCATGTTTCTCCATTTCTCCTTTAGGGAAATATAATATTCTGCCTCTTTTAATATTTCCCAAAATATTTCATTCTTCTAGAAGGGGGAGCTTCCCACAAGACTTTATGCAGGAACTCCTCAAATGCATGCTGCAGAATTATTTTTAATTAAGAAAAAAGAGGAGTAGGGAAGAAAAACTATCAGCTTATAGGTAGACCCTAACTCATGACTGTGCCATAGATCATAAGTCCTGATGGTCATATAATGGGTCACTCACATGACTGACTCAATTTTACAACATTTTATGCCGTGGTCATAAAATGAATGCTCTGGTTGTAAAATGAAAGCCACAATAGTTAAGTAAACCCATTGTTTGCTAGCTCCGGCATAACTTCACTAAGCAACCAGTCATCAGTTTAGAACTATCTGTACTCAGAATGCCCTCTGCAGTCTAAATTGCATTTTGTTCCACAGTGGTTTTTTGTTTAAAATGAAGATATTTCAATCTCCTCTCTGCATTTTAATCCACTGACCTCCCACGAAATCTAAACAGGGTGTACTCATTAAATAAATCTGCAAAACACCCCAAAATGGAGACAGATGAGGTGAAAAATATACCACTTCCCATTTCCAGCTAAGCTTCAGCAGATCCTTTTCTGTGTTAATTAACACTCTGCACGTGTTATAAAAGGCGACAAACTAACAATTATAAAGCCTCACCTTGGCTTGAACTGCATAAGACGCCAATAAAATTGTAGCCTCGGGAGAACAGTAGATTTCTTCATCCAATATTTGTTTCTTAACCTAAGACACAAGGTGGGGGAAAAAGAAGAAAATTCTAAGATCCAGCCAAAGCTTGAAAACAAAATAATAGACACCCAGACTTTGTTTTGGCACCTGAAATGTAACCATTAGCTGAGTTTTTGAGTGAAAAAAATAAAAGAAATGTTGGCCGCTGTAGAGACATGCAGAAAAATACCAAGAGTATTCAAAGTAGTTACATATGCTTTTAAAGTATGCTGCATAATAACTGCATTCTAAACTGTATCTAATTTCCATTTGGAAGATCAGATCAGTAAGGAATTATTTAGTCCACTCTTCTATTTCGTTAGCGGTCAGCCAGATACTGAGAAAATCCACAAGCAAAATAGAAAGGTTATAATTCTCCACTAAGATTTGTTTTCCATCATAGAAATGTAGAGTATCGGGATTAATAAGGAAAAAAATCTAGCAAATCAGACCAAAGATCCATCTAATCCAGCATTCTATTTTCCAGAGCAGCTAAAAGTTTCTTCAAAACCCAACAAGAAGGCTTGAAAACAATTCCTGTGCTTGCTTCTGTTTTTTATCTTTCTGAGACACACTGTATTTGCACGTAGGGGCTCATTCAAATACTCTACAGGTCACTGTTGTTTGGAGAAGCTTAAACATTCTATTCAGACCCATAAACATGGCCTGGTATAAACTCCAGAAAACAATGCTGCATTTATGTCGTGTTCTTGTGTGTGTCCTGAATGAACCATCAAGCAAAGATTCATTTTGTTATTTTGAATGCTAGCAATTTGAGGAAAAAGAGAGAGGGAAGTTCCCATTATACCTTTTGTGCCACTGACAATTTTATTTCAAGTTTGTAGAAATTGTGCCCCTTCAGTATTACTCTCCTATGGGAACTGTAACAGGGGTGGGTTCTGGCTTACCTCGCTGCCGGTTCGCTTCCTCACACGCCGCATGCACAGAAGCAACAAACAAAATGGCGACGCCTATGGCGCCACCGAGAGAGCCGGTTCAGGGGCGTGTCCAGCCGGTCATCACTGCCGGTTCAGCGAGCGGAGGGAAATTCCCGCTACCGGTTCTGTAGAGCCGGTCCGAACCGGCAGGAACCCACCTCTGAACTGTAATCAGATAACATGATCAGATGGCTAGAGTTCCCAATTCTGTTTAATGTATTCCCTCACCCTAGCTTATCTCCCTTTTCTGACTCCTGTCTTTTTAATAAAGTTTGAGTTTGTTTCTCTTTGTTCCTTGTTCATTTTGGTAGCTGCTTTGTTTTAATAGGGATGTTTAATATAACATATGGGAGAAAACGCCCTTGTTTTCTCCCAAACATAGAAGGCTATATAGTACCAGAAGACTACAGAACCTCTGCCTAGAAAGATAAGTTGATTTCTAAACTGTCTTTATTTTAGAAGGCAATCAAGTAGCTGTTCACCCAGGCATTTATGGAATAACTGTGCCAGGATCAAACTGAGTTGTGATTGGGTGTTCTACTGCTTTTCTTTTGCTTTTTTAAATGAACCCTGTATAGATTTCTGAATTTAATGTTTTAAGCACTGTTGGTTTTATTTAGAATTTTGTCTACTTATTTCTTTGTAGCCATTCTGGGTTCTTTTTAGAATCCAGTATAGAAATAATAATTATTAGTGGCAATTAAAATAATTAAAGCTCAGATCTCTTCCTAAAGTCTGAAAAGGGGACAACCTAAAGAAGTCAACCGAAAAATCAAATTCATTTAAGTATGGGCGACAGTTACCGGAGTAGCTGATCTCTATTACTAAACACTGTGACTTTCTCATTCCTCCTGCAATCAGGGGAACTGCCTTCTACATAATAACTTTGCATTATTAAACCAAGCAAATGGTTCAATACATTTTAAAAGGTTGAATTTCTTAAGTAGACAAATGCTTGCATTTGTTATTCTCCCACCCTTACTCCAATTATACTGCAAATCTAAATTTTAACGTTAGGAAACCCAGCAAGTTCAAACGTGTTGCTTTGCCTCCTCTTTTATGTTTCTTTTGGAACTGAAAAAAAATTCCCCAAACTACATTCCTCCAAGGGGAACAAGCCAAGGCAGGTTTGAAGGAACTGCAAGAAAATGTGTAGCTTTCAAGGAGATGAAAAGAAAAGGAAGGGAAGGGAAAGGAAAGGAGAAACAGCCTTCTTTCCAACTAGTTCAGCCCACATAATTGTCAAGGCAATGGTGAAAAGCAGAAACCCGCCAGGAAATTGATCCTATCTAGTGGATCAACTCTTCCAAAGAAAAGTTAGTTCCAAGGTAATAACAGAAGCATGCATTCAGGGTTTTAGCTGTTTACATTAAACTAGTTTGTGAAATCCAGTACCCAACTCCGGTTGATAATGATCAAATGCAGTAATAGGGGTAGGACTCCCATTTTTTGGCATCCTAAGTAAAGAGTGTCAAATTCAAGGCCCATGGGCCGCATCCGGCCCACGGGTTGCTTAGATCTGGCGCGCAGGGCCACCCTGGAAACAGCAAAGGTCCAGCCTGTGGTGCCTCTGCCAGCGAAAACAGAGCTCGGGAGGGCTGTGCCCCCCCCCCGAGCTCCATTTTCGCTGGCAGAGGGTTGGAGGCCATCGCGGCCGAAAAGGGGGCCCAGGAGCCCATTTTCATTGGCAGAGCGCTTGGGCCACCACAGGCACCCCCGACATGAGTGATGTCATGCTGGCCACGCCCCCTGGCCACCACCACCCCGAGGTCAAACACAACCCTGATGCGGCCCTCAATGAAATCGAGTTTTGACACCCCTGCCCTAAAAAATTCCTTTTCCTGCAGAACAGGACAGCACACAAAAATATTTGCTTTTCAATGCCAGATGAAATCCTGGCTTTTTACCTAAGGACAGACTAAATATGCCATTTTGTCCCTTTAAAAATCTGTTTCTTTTCATTATTGCACTGTGGTTATTTCTGTTTTAAATTTTCAAGGTGTCACTCATTTTTATTTCACTTTGCTTGTTTTATGGATTATAGCTTTTCCTGAGAACCTTATATGAGCTATAAATACTTTAATCAATGAATAAATGTTTTCTGGAGCCACTCCCTCCCTTCACCAACTTCTTGGAGCATCCAGGTCATCTTGCCCACCCACACTGCACACAGCCTTCTCCTTACACCTGCATGACATTTTCACACTTCCTCAGGCTGGCAAATAAAGGCAAGAGATGCAACTTTTACAAAGGGCAAGGAGTCCCTCTGCCCAGCTTTTGGCAAACAGTATCCTTACAGCTTCAAATTACATCAAAGTACTCATAAGTGGGGAATAATGCAGAGCTGCTTGAACATGTGTTTAAGAACAGTTATTACCTACATAATATGATTTCACTTAAAAGTTTTGATAGATTTTGACAGCACATCATAATCTAAAGTTTTCCATATTGGTTGCAGCAGTTAGGTGATTGCTTAAAAGGAGAGGGGTGTTAAAACTAATTAAAGTTGGGGGTGAGAGCTGAATGCCATCATCAGAAGCAGGGGTGGGTTCCTCCCGGTTCAGACCGGTTCTCCCGAACCGGTAGTGGCCTGCTGGTGACATCATGATGACGTCACCAAACCGGATCGGTCGGTGCCGGTCCATGGGGGCCGCCATCTTTTTTTTGAATTTTTTTCAAAAAAAATTTATTTATTTGATTTTTTTTTTTTAAAAAAATTTCCCCTTCTGAGCATGCGCAGAAGCCGACTTCCGGCACTGTGCATGTGGTCGCCATCTTTTTTTTGGCTTTGTTTTTTTTCCCCGGATTTTTTGTTACTGCGCATGCGCACGCCCACACGGCGCGCCCACGCGGCGCACCCACACGGCGCGCCCACACGGCGCGGGAGGGAGCGAACCGGCAGCGAGGTAAGTTGGAGCCCACCCCTGATCAGAAGCATACACCTTCATCTCATCTCACATAAGTGATGTTTCTCAACCTTAGCAACTTTACAGTGTGTAAACTTCAACTTCCAGCATTCCCCAGCCCATTTCTTGATCATAAATCATCACAAATTAATTCCCTTAGGACTGTAGGATATTTTTTGATACCTCCATCTACTTCCCAATAATTGTTTGGAGGACTAGAATAAAAGGCATGGTAGAAAGTGAGTTACACACACACATACAAGTGAAAAAGTACTGATGTTTCTTGACTGTCAGGGCTGGTGTTGGTTGTATGGCTGTTTTAGTGATTTAAAATAGTCTATTGTCTCTCATTTGGCTTTTTGCTATAATCCTCTTTTAGTTATATAAATTGTGAGACCTTTCCAAAAGGACAGAACTTCTGAAAAAAACGTACATTAAGCTACTTAATGTACTAAAAGAGCTAAAAGGAACCATGGTAGAAATACAATGTATATACATTCCTATTTGGCAGTAGAAGATGCTGAGCTTGTCAGCTGGAAACCCAAGCACCACGCTACAGGGTGAGCTCCTGTTACACGCCTCAGCAACTGACCACCTAGCAGTTCGGAATTACACAAATGTGAGTAGATAAATAGGTACCATATAGTCATGCTGGTCACATGACCCCAGAAGTGTCTTCAGACAATGCTGGCTCCCTTGGCTAAGAAATGGAAATGAGCACACACATACCCTAGAGTTGGACACAACTGGACAAGGGAAACCTTTACCTTTACCTTTAGAATAATGTTTTCTGATTTCCTACAAATCAAGGAACACCACACTTCATAAACTAAAAGTAAATATACTTTATAACAGTGCTTCCTAAAGCTAGGTAAATTACCCAAAATTGGATAAAAGTGGCTTTTCTTTCGGTAATGATTACACAAACCCACAAAGAAAGACATTAAATTGACTGAAATATGCCACATGTACTAAAAATACATTTGAAAATCTCCCAAAGTATTCCCATTAAGACAAAATTGATAAAACTACATGGTGATTTTTGAAATAACTTACAAGATCATTTCTGTCAAAGTTACTACAATGCTGAAGGAAAGGATTTATAACTGGCCCTTGCAGTTTGATAAGACTTTCTGACAAGTGGTTTTGAATAATGAAGGAAAAGGTTTGGGAAGCACTGCTTTATAAGATAAAATAGGATAAGAATAAGTGTAGCCTCTAACGCAGAGGTCTTCAAACTTGGCAACTTTAAGACTTGTGGACTTCAACTCCACAAGTCCACAAGTCTTAAAGTCCACAAGTCTTAAAGTTGCCAAGTTTGAGGACCCCTGCTCTAACACAAAGGGCTTCCCACAGAACCTCTCCATGAATTCTGGGTTTGTTTCGTTTGGGCCATCCTCCAATTTCTATACTGGTGTAACAGGACA
The DNA here is from genome assembly GCA_003457575.1 of Thermophis baileyi. NCBI lineage: Eukaryota > Metazoa > Chordata > Lepidosauria > Squamata > Dipsadidae > Thermophis > Thermophis baileyi. The sequence goes on along the minus strand of QLTV01004426.1, from coordinate 3,982,819 downwards.
TGTAATCATTCCCAATATAGCAATTAGCTCTATTTAGTTTAATACAGCAAAATTAGCTGCCCACACTCAGAAGTCATCTGAGTGTGTTCCAGTTCCTCTTTCCATTAGTTGATTATACAGATGCAGTTTTGAATCCTGACTTGGAAGGAGATCTATAAGCAACAATTAATTCAAGGGAGAGGGCTTGCAAATTATGCAAGTCTCTAAAAAACAGAAAACAAGACTGATATTAGAAGTCAGTGTTGTGGAAATCAGACATGATGTATAATCCAACGAAGGGATTACTGTCATTTCCCAAGGCTTCTTGGTTCCGCACTCACTGAATTTCTATGGGCCTGCAAGGATGAAGCATGGGAACAGCATCCCTAGTTCTCTTTTGGTGTTCTTCCTCTTGGGGGATTGAGCCCAGAAAGAAATGGCAAATAAATGATCAACAACAAATCGGCTAAGGAGTAACAAGCCCAAAACCGAAAGAGGGACCCACTGAAGACCCCTTTGCTTTCAACTAATCCTAAGACCCTAAAGTTGGCACTAACCTAAGGGGTACCCCAAGGACGAGGATGATCATAGATCCGTGATGGCGAACCTATGGCACGTGAAGTGTTGCAGGGGTGGCTGTCAGGAACTCAGGCAGACACCAGGCTTGTCAGAAACACAGGAACCTTTATTCAGCACCATTTAGTGAACAGCGGGGCTAAGCGGCTTTGACAGCTCCTTTTATAGCCGGGCTGTCAAGCTCTTAGCCAATCCCGACGCTTGCTTTTCCCGCTGGCTGCTGCTTTTGCCTTAGCCAATTGGAAGCGAGCAGCAGCCGGCGCGGTCGTTAAGCGAGGACTTAGCAAAACACTTTACATTGGCTAATGTCAGAAACACAGGAACCTTTATTCAGCACCATTTAGTGAACAGCGGGGCTAAGCGGCTTTGACAGCTCCTTTTATAGCCGGGCTGTCAAGCGCTTAGCCAATCCCGACGCTTGCTTTTCCCGCCGGCTGCTGCTTTTGCCTTAGCCAATTGGAAGCGAGCAGCAGCCGGCGCGGTCGTTAAGCGAGGACTTAGCACCCTTCACCCCCCGGATGGCGCATGCGTAATCTGCGAGATAGGCGGGCGGACGGCGGCTCCGCCCAGAACGTCTCAGAGTAGGGCAGGCAGTCGAAGCAGGAGGGTGCAGGATCTCTTCGCCTCGTGGGTCGGCAGGAGACATGGGCGGCGCCATCTTGAGAGGCCCGGGCGACGCTGGAACAGCAGAAGTTCCAGGTAGGGCTTGCGATAATGGTTCGTGGGGCGGTGAGTTGGTCGGTGCCGGAGGTGATGCAGACTGGGAAGGGGAACGGTCCTCTGGAGTAGGGCTAGGAGCGTCAGAGGGGATGCGGCGGCGTAGCTGGTTTAGATGCCGCCGCCAGGTTCGTCCGTCAGCCAGGAGTATCCTATAGGAGCATGGGCCCGTTAGCTGGGCCACATGCCCCGGCATCCATTTAAGCCCAGCCCCGTAATTCAGGGCGAAGACCGGGTCCCCGGGGCTGAACTTTCTAAGGAGGCTAGGGGTGAGGTTTTGTTGGGCTGTAACATAGCCCGGGTGCAGCCGGTCCAGCTGGGTGCGGAGGCGGCGCCCCATAAGTAGCTCGGCCGGGCTAAGGCCAGAGGAGTGGCAGGGGGTAGTATGCTGGGCTAGGAGGTAGGTGGCAATGGACGTGGGCCAATTGGTGTTGCCCAGGCGGCCCAAGGCCTCCTTGGCAGACCGCACGGCACGTTCTGCCAACCCGTTGGCCGCGGGGTGTGCAGGCGCTGTGGTGGCATGATGGACCCCCAATTTCGCCAAGAACACCTGAAAGGTGGCAGACGTAAATTGCGGGCCGTTATCTGACACCAGAGTGTCTGGCATGCCATGGGTGGCGAAAATGGATTCG
>QLTV01004426.1:3951012-3978077 GCA_003457575.1 Thermophis baileyi | reverse complement strand
AAGGCACGCATGCACGCCCCGGCCAGCTGATTTTCGGGCCTTCTGGGCCCACTGGAAGTCGGGAAACAGGCTGCTTCCAGCCTCCGGAGGGGGTGGGGAAGGCCCGTTTTTTGCTCTCCCCAAGCTCCAGAGCCTTTCTAGGAGCCTGGGGAGGGTGAAAACGGCCTCGCCTCCCCCCGGAGGCCCTCCAGAGGCCAGAAATGGCCTGTTTCCCAACTTGAAACGGGCCATTTCTGGCCTCCGCAGGGCCTCCGGGGTGGTGGGGAAGGCCGTTTTCGCCCTCCCCAGGCTCCTAGAAAGGCTCTGAAGCCTGGGGAGAGCAAAAAAATGGGACTTCCAGTCCAACGGGAAGTTGGTAAACGGGCCATTTTCTGCCTCCAGGGGGTCTCGGGGGGGGGGGGAAGGCCGTTTTCGCCCTCCCCAGGCTCCTAGAAAGGCTCTGAAGCCTGGTGAGAGCGAAAAACAGGCGTGCCGTCGCGTGCCGGGAGCGGGGGGGTCACACGCGCATGCGCAGGGGGCTGCATGGAATTATGGGTGTGGGCACGTGCGTGCGTGACCCCCCCCCACGCTACCCCCTTTTGGCACGCGAACCAAAAAAGGTTCGCCATCACTGTCATAGATGGTTAAACATAATGATGATGTTCAAAAGACAACCATGACATCTCAAAGCCAATTCTGAATAAAAGAAATACCTTCTGACCTGCAGAAAGAAGAGGTGTTGGGTGATCTCCTGCAGAAGCTCCTCTTCAACCTTCTCAGGGTAAAACTTCACTAAAAAACAAAAGTTCACTGGATCTTCTTTGGGAATATCCTGATCTAAAACCTGTTTGAAAAAAGAAACCAGAACAACTAAACACCTCCGATTGGGAAAAGCATGTTTGACAAAGAGGGAGTCAAGCTATTCTCCAAAGCTCCTGAGGGCAGGACAAGAAGCAATGGGTGGAAACTAATCAAGGAGAGAAGCAATTTAGAACTAAGGAGAAATTTCCTGACGGTTAGAACAATTAATCAGTGGAACAACTTGCCTCCAGAAGTTGTGGGTGTTCCAGCACTGGACATTTTTAAGAAAATGTTGGATAAACATTTGTCTGAAGTGGTGTAGGGTTTCCTGCCTAAGCAGGGGGTTGGACTAGAAGACCTCCAAGGTCCCTTCCAACTCTGTTATTTCTAATTTCTAAAGCAGAAGCCCAAAGCCACTCTTTCTTGCCATGAATTCACAATGTCACCTAGGACTCTTTTGCACCTCTCTCATTGCTGGTTCACATGTGCTTGTAGCAACTTCTTAGCATCAATGGCCAGGTAAGGAAATTACTGTAATTTAAAACTGCATTTCAACTTTCCCATATTTAGATGCATTCAGATGGATGCATTTTATGTTCTGATCCTTTATTCTTTATTACTTGGGGGGGGGAGAAATAACCAAATTGAGGAAGGCTTTCCCCTGCATTTTCCATTCCCAAACCATTTCAGATTTACAAATGTAAATTTCTTAGCCTTTCCCATTGTTTCCCATCTCCCTTTGCATATAAACTGATACATTTCACACATATCCCTCCCCCCCCTTTTTTTTAGTCCTGGGGGAAAGTAAGAGGAGAAAGATCTTGTCAATGATGCTAATGTAATCCCTATAGTACTTCCTTTCTCCAGACAGTTTCAGTGAAAGACAAAGGACAGAAAAGTTAAGATAAATGATGAGTCACTGGTATAGAAGCATTCTGATTACATTCATATTCCAGTCTAGAGGCAAATAGGATTTTAATTAGCTAAAGGGGGTAGAGGGAATGTAATTTGAAAATGCACATGAATATGAATGTGCACATGTGTTTTTTGGCCTAACCACCATTTACATTTACAAATTATCATTGTAAATCAAGGATGGGCATAGATGGTGTCTCTCTGCTTTCAGGTCTTTTGTCTTTCAGGTCTTCTAACCCCATTAAACACACACCCAATTTCATCATTACAATTGTGATGGTGCACTTCCCTTTTTTTACATCAAAGGTAAGCTGCTTTATTCACTCAAACACTCTCAAAACAGTCAACTACTTTGCCTGGTCTGGCTCCTGAAGGCCCTCTGTCCCTCCTTCAAAACAAACTGAGATCCCTGAGCCAAAAAAATAAAAAAATAAAATAAAAACCTGACCATCTCTGAAGAAAACTTTTAGAATATCTTTAGGTCTATTGTTTAGGAGTATTGTTTTGTAATGAAAGTTTAGATTCCAAACCTTTTTATCCATCTTCAACCAAATGCCCATTCCTTTGACAGAATACCAGAGACCAAAGTACCAGGATTCTCTCAGCCCCAATGCACGACACACCTGGTCAAACAGGTCTTTTCCTTTCCACTTCATCTGTGGATTGCAATGGCACAAAATCAATTTTGAATGGATAGATAATATATCTTCCAGTACTCTTCAACATCTTCATAAATGACTTAGATGAGGGAATAGAAGGGGAACTTACCAAATTTGCAGATGACACTAAGCTGGCAGGAATAGCCAACACCCTAGATGATAGGCTCACGATCCAGATGGATCTTGAGAGACTTGAACATTGGGCCCTATCTAATAAAATGAAATTCAGCATAGAAAAAAAGTTTTACACTTAGGCAAGAAAAACCAAAAGTACCCGTACAGATTAGGTGAAACCTGGTTTAATAGCAGTAACTCTGAGAGGGGTGTTAATAGAATTTTGCAAGTCTGATGGGACAAAACTCACACTATTTCTTTTAAAACCTGAGAAGTTCAGGAGTGAGAGCAATCAACCAATGGAACAGAAGTTGCCTTCGGAAGTTGTGGGAGCTTCATCACTGGAAGCTTTCAAGAAGAGATTGGACTGCCATCTATCAGAAATGGTGTAAGGTCTCCTGCTTGGGTGGGGGGTTGGACTAGATGACCTATAAGGTCCCTTCCAACTCTGTTAACCTGTTTAATCTGTATAAGGACATCCAAGTGTGAAAAAAGATCTCTATTCCTGAGGTATTCTAAATACATGATCTCAACTATGTGTAAAAATAGAAATGGCAGAGCCTCTGATGGTAAGTGCAAAATTCAAATTGCATAATTTTGGCTTTTAAGAAAATTAGAAGTTAGGGGTTTTTGTGTTCTTCAAGTTCATCTCCAACAAAATAGCAGAATTTACTCATTTTGCTGTTATAACATGGTTTATTTGCTTGTGCTTAACATGATGTATGAATTCATCCTGCAGTTTTAACTGGTGAGGCATGCTTTATGGTTTATGGTTTATGTTGTTTGTGGCTGAATTAATAAATTATTATTAAACAAACCATTACATAGCATGATATGTGAATCCAGAGGATGATTTAGAGTTTCCAGTCTTTAGGTTCAAAACTCAACGTCAGCAACTTTAAGATTTGTGGACTTCAACTCCCAGAATTCCAGCATGGTATATGCTGCTATATGGCAACATCAATCAGAGTAATAAATGAGCAAGGCTTTGAGTAGTTGGGAAAAGAATGCAAAATTCCAAAGCTCTGTAATGCGCTTCTTTACACTAGTATTTACACTAGTATTTACACTAGTATTTATTTGGCTACTCTAGAAAGAAAAGCCTGTGGTACTGTAGGTTTAGAATACAGCCTTCTCTTATATTCTCTTACATTCTGATGTTAGTTAATATTTGTTTGTTTGTTTAATTTATCAAATTAATTGGCTGCCCATCTTACCACAGGTTATCATATTATAACAGGTAGTCCTCGACTTACAACCACAATTGAGCCCAAAAGTTCCACTGCTAAGCAAGACAGTTAAGTCAGTTGTGCCTCACTTTTGCAATTTTTTTTTGCCACAGATGTTAAATGAATCACGACAGTTAAGTGAAATGCGGTTGTTAAGTGAATCTGGCTTCCTCCATTGACTTTGCTTGAGAGTCGTAGTGGCACCGTGGTTAGAAAGCAATATTGCAGGCTAACTCTGCCGACTGCCAGCAGTTTGATTCTCACTGGATCAAGGTTGACTCAGTCTTCCATGCTCCTGAGGTTGGTAAAATGAGGACCCAGATTGTTGGGGGCAATATGCTGACTCTGTAAACCGCTTAGAGAATGATGTAAAGCACTATGGAGCAATATATAAGTCTAAGTCAGTGGTTCTCAACCTTCCTAATGCCGCGACTCCCGCCACGCCGCCGCGACCCCCACCCCTCCCCCTCCCCGCGCGTGCGCGTTGCCAGTCACCAAGATGGCGGGCTAGCGCGCGCTTAGGCGACCCCTGTGAAAGGGTCATTCGACCCCCAAAGGGGTCGCGACCCACAGGTTGAGAACCGCTGGTCTAAGTGGTATTGCTATTGTCTGACTGGGAAGGTTACAAATGGTGATCACATGACCCTGTAACTGTACAACTGTCAAAAATACATGTCAGTTGCCTAGCACCAGAATGTTAATCATGTGACCATGGGGATGCCACAACGATTGTAAGTGTGAAAAACGGTCATGTCATTTTCTTAAGTGCGGTTGTAATTTAACAGTCATTAAATGAATGGTCGTAAGTCAAGGACTGCCTGCACGCTTGTAGATTCCCTAGAACCAAGGCTTCAAATCTTTGCTTGCTTCTCTGCTTTATCATCTCAGAAGTAGAGACTTACATTCTAAACTTCTGTTTATATAAAGATCTATATAAATACCTTTATGAATTGTTCTCCCACAAAAGCCCCACATTTAACTCAGTGGGCTGAAGAAGGAAGAACATTCAAATTCTAATTCTTAGCACACACGAGATGTGATAATGCCAAGGTAGCTTCAAAAACAAGTCTCAACAACACCACCAGTTCTGCTACCTCCCCCTATTCCTTTAGAGATCTAAATTATGGGCAACTTCAATCAGCCAATGTTCTCCAAGTTTCTTTACTGAATTAAACTAGAAGCACTTGGTTTCTACAGCTAGAAACCATATACATTTAGAGCAGAGGTGGGTTCCTGCCGGTTCGGATCGGTTCTATAGAACTGGTAGCGGGAATTTCCCCCCGCTCGCCGAACCGGCAGCAATGGCTGGCTGGACACACCCCCGAACCGGCTCTCATCTTGTTTTCTGTTTCTGCGCATGTGCAGGAGCTGGGTTTTTAGCACTGCGCATGTGTGCGTGCGCACGCAGCGCTTGAGGAAGCGAACTGGCAGCGAGGTAAGCCAGAACCCACCCCTGATTTAGAGTGCCTAATTATTGTGATTCGTCTTGTCACTGATCTAGGCAGATCATCCAGTTGGAAGAAAAGACAGCCGTGCCTCCTCTGAGATTGATAGCCCAGCAGAAATTATCTGCCATAAGCAGAGACTGAAAGAGAAGTAGCAAAGTTCTAACTAACAGGCACTCAGAGATAGAACAGATATTCTTAAATAAATACTACAGATCAGTGAATGGCACATGAACCAGGTTAAGAGGCAAACAGTCTGAAAATCACTGCAATTACAGTAGTTGAATCGGGTGATAAGGGTTGTTTTTAAAATTCATATCACATAAATCCCTGCAAATGAACAATTAGCATGTCAGAAAAAGGCATTCAATGTAATCTTTTCCTTAATATGTCAGCTTTCTACATTCAGAGAGAGAGATGCTCTTTGAGGCAGTATGCAGGTATATAAATCTTATGTCATCTGGTTAAAAATTCTGGCCTTTAGAAATCAACACAACAACAAAATACCTCACAGCTGAACTCCATTTCAGCTTCCATTGTTGAAACTTTCACTTTAAACATTTTAGGCTGCTTCTTCTTTAGTCCCGTGATAGACATATTTTTAAGCCTGCCTGGAATGGCACAACGGAAGAAATGGTCTGAAAAAAGAAGATATAATTAGCAACATATTCCAAAGTAAATTTGCTTAGAAACAATCTTCTTTTGACTTCTAATAACAGGTTCAGATATAATGCTGCTGAATCTGGAAGTTTAATTTAGCTTCTGATAGATTCATGGTTCACCATCACTTTGACTAATCACTCTTATCTCAAAAAGTCCTATCAGCAAGCTTCTAGTTTATCTCTAACAGTCCTATCAAAGAATCTTCTCTTTCCTTTGGAGGCCAGCCAGATGTTTTCAGAAAGCCCTCAAATCTTTCTCCTCAGTAAATAATATTTAGCAGCATATTTCTGTATTACTATCACGGCAAACAACCATTCATTAATTTGACCCATTTTCTTGAAAGTCATCTAAAGTGGTGGTTATCCCAATATTATAGCAAAAGTTATCACAACTAGTTATACAATTCTTGTGAGACGGGTGGCTATATAAATTTGATTAATAATTAAAAGGCAGCAAAACTTTAACTATTGGTGCCTTAGGCATCAAAAACAGCATAAGCTTTTAGGCCAAGATAACACTGGAGAAACAAGCCCAGACATTCATCAGAAATAAACTCCACCTTTTAGCCAAAGAACAAGTTTATTTTCCTTTCAAGTGAAGGCTGCAGGCAAAAATATCCCAAATGACATTTGGAAGATCTCTCTGGAAGCAGATAAAAATACGTCATGGAAAGGATCCAACCCAAAGGCCATGTTAATTGGATAGTGTCAATAAATGTATTGAATATTTGTGGGGCTAAAAATAGGCTGGATTTACTAGGGAATGCAAATAGTTTGTGAAAACCAGGAAGATAAAAAAAGTAACTGTCCTATGAAGTCAGCTAAATACCTATACAACTTGATTGAACAACTTACCAGTACATTAAATCCTATGATTCTTTCCTCCTGCCTGTAATTCTGTGCCCAAAGCTTTCCCAGAGCTTTGTGGAATCATGCAGATGTTGGTGACTAAATATCCCATCTTTTCTGATTTATGCAACTGACATAGAGTGAATCGAAAAGTCTATCCGAATCTTGGAGAGGGGGACAGCATGTTTTTAAGGGGCGTGGAGAGAACAGCAAGCAAAAAGAATTCAGAGGCAGTGGATAGACTGACAACTGAGAAGTAATACCACTACACTATAGTAATTTGTTCACATGATGGTCTCAGCTTCTGTTGGATTTCTGCATTTTTAAAGACTAAGTGTAACCTGGGAAACCTAATTTAGTTAATACAAATGTTTTTAAATCCATTCACTTAATCAATTCATTACAACCCTAATTGAAATGTTTCATGGATGGTAAATAACTCTTTTGCATTCCATCCTTCTACTGAACATTGGCCTTACAAACTGCCCACAATAAAGAGTTAAAACTGAATAAAACAAACATAAAATCAATATAAATACGCCAAACAGCCCATTAAAAAAACATGTAAACAGAATTCAACTCCAAAAGACTGCAGAAAGGCTTAAAAAACTGTTGGCATATGAAACAGAATAATATTAACACCTGAAGAATACAATACATTGGGGCAAATAATTCAGAATCTGGGTTCCAGCAGCAAGAATGTCTTGTGGTAGCCAGTCTCTCAAATCAGGCACGACCAGCTCAAACCATTTTGCTGCCCCAGACAGATAACAAAAACAGCCCTCGTGTACAAAATCCAACTGGACCAGATGGCATTTTTGGCTTAGTCAACAATGGGGTGAAGGGCACTGCCACCCCCACCCCCACCCCATTTGCTACCTGAAGTTCACAACTCATAAAAATAGGTTTATGTAAAGAAGGTCTCCAAGAGCCAAGCAAAGGTAGATCTTGAGACCCCAAAGTCTTGACCTAGGAGCGAATCCTATTACATCGCCTCCCTCTTAAAATAGTTCAGAAGCATGTTCCCCGTTTTGCAGAGGAGAGTAGGTAAACTCTGCTGTATGAATTCATAGCTACGACTGGAAGTGAGTCAAGGACTTTGGGGTTTAGGATTCCCATCCGGACAATTTTGGGAGGTCGTGGGGGTCAGGTCTTGCATTACACGATATTGCTGCCTGAATGGATCAAATACCTTGGACAACCAGCCCACGCAGAAGAAAGAAAACTCGCAGTGACCCCCGTATTCTTTTGCACAGAGCGTGGAAGAAGAAAGGATGCCGGCTCTTTGAAAAAGAGAGTTACTCTGCCTGAGAGATCACGCGAAATGACAGATCACCCCAAAGCTTCCCTGGAGAAATGTGGGGCGGATCCGGCAGGAGCGAGAGAGCAGAGGATCACTGAAGTCCCCGCGTGAACAGTAAAGGCGCCAATACGAACCGTGGTCCATGTCAAGAGAGCGACGGGGGAAAGAATGAGAGGACAGAAAGAAATTCCCAGCATGGTTTTGCAGACACAGAATATATATATGTGTGTGTGTGTATCTTTCTCGCACAGCTGTATCTGTCACTGTTTTCCATTCCTGGATCTGAGATTATAAATTAAAACACATTTTAAAAAGCAGAAACCTCTTACTAAACCTAGCGTTATCTCCCGCTTCACATACATGGTGCTAGTTTTATAATGCTGTTGCTAGAAATCTCTCCCCCACCCACCCCCCTCCCCATAAAACTGCAGAGAAAGAAAGACCCGGTCCAATTGCTTTCTTACCGCTCGGTGTGCTTTGCACGCTTAAATTCCACGGCTGAAGTCAAATTGGCGTCTTTAATCCCTTCCCTGATTCAAGAGGATCTAAAAACAATGTCCCCGAAGTTGCAATTTGTAGCCCACACGTGCATCGTCGCCGGGGAGAAATAAGATCCAAGGACTGATATGTCAGCGGCTCCCCTTCCTTTGTTTGCTCTAAACTGGAGCATGTCAGCTGGACTGCCTTCAGAGAAATCAAAGAATTTCCTTTCCCAGGTGATGGGGGGGGGGAACCATTTCCTGCCTGGGTGCTCTTTAGACTCCGCCCACTTTACCATCCCTATGAGTTCTTAAATACTGTTTACCGCAAGGGGAAAAACTCCAAGGTCTTCTAACATTATAATCCATTCTTTCCTTCTAAGTTCAGCAGAATTAATCATTAACAATAGACATAGTATCAATATTTGTAATGTGTAAAGTGTGATGAATGTGACTAATTCTGTCTTTTTTTTTTAAATTTCTCCATCTCTCCATGTCAGGGGACACAGAAGATAACTTGTACTGAATCATCTTTTACATGCTTCTTGTTGCATGTATTTATATCCTGCTTTTCAGTTGTACAGCTTCACATAAGGGCATGCAAGTAACAAAGGTTCCAAATATACATGAATATGTGTGCATGTGTATACATATACATATGTGTGTATATGTGTGTATATAAAGTATGTATGTATGTATGTATGTATGTATGTATGTATGTATGTATGTATGTATGTATGTATGTTTGTGAGGGGGTATAGGCTTAGCAGATAAAAAAGTTGAACTTCTCAGCTAGAAAGCTGAAAGCCAGGGTTTGAGACTCTAATGCTACATGGGATGAGCTCCCATTCCTGCCTCAGCTCCTGCTCATCTAGCAGTTTGAAAGCATGCAAATGCAAGTAGATTAATAGATACCACTTCAGTGGGAATGTAACAGTGTTCCGTGCGCCTTTGGAATATAGCCCAGTGGTGGTATTCAGCCGGTTCTCTCCGGATCGTGCGAACCGGTAGCGGTGACTGCGGGAAGCTCCACCCACCCGCCCCGATGTAATGCGCGAGCACTGTGCATGCACAGAAGGCTATGCGCATGCGCAGATGAGGCACGAGCGAGCGAAGAGAGAAAGAGCGCGCGCGCTCACATTTGCAAACCGGTAGGGAAGGTAAGTGAATCCCACCTCTGGTATAGCCATGCTGGCCACATGACCACGGAAAATGTCTTTGGACAATGCTGGCTCCCTCAGCCAAGAAACAGAGATGAGCACCATGCCCTAGAGTCGGACACAACTAGACAGGGAAATCTTTACTATAGATATAGATATATAGATAGATAGATGATAGATAGATGATAGATCAGAGGTCTTCAAACTTGGCAACTTTGATAGATAGATGATAGATAGATGATAGATAGATGATAGGTAGGTAGATAGATAGATAGATAGATAGATAGATAGATAGATAGATAGATAGATAGATAGATAGATAGATAGATAGATAGATAGATAGATAGATAGATATTAGATATAGATATAGATATAGATATAGATATATAGATATAGATATAGATATAGATATAGATATAGATATAGATATAGATATAGATATAGATATAGATATATAGATATATAGTCAACTACCTAACTTAGTATATAAAACAGCTCCCTTTGAGGGAGAAGGCAGTTAAGAAAAACAAAATATAATAAAACTGTAAGATGTAGAAAAAGGGAATTTCAGAAACCAAATGCTACCCCTATAAAAGCTCTTTCTAGATCTATGTTTTAGATATGTAGATATTTACCATAGTACAACTGCTAGGCTTTAAGGTGCTATAAGTTTTTTGTTTCTTTTAAAAAAAACTACTTTGGTTTTTATATACAGGTATCCTTGACTTATGACAATTGAGCCCAAAATTTCTGTTGCTAAGCAAGACAATTGTTAAGGGGGTTTTGCCCCACTTTATAACCTTTCTTGCCAGAGTTGTTAAGCCAATCACTGCAGTTGTTAAGTTTGTAACATGGTTGTTAAGTAAACCTGGTTTCCCCATTGACTTTACTGATCAGAAGGTTGCAAAAGGTGATCACCTAACCCTGGGACATTGCAGACTTCATAAATACATGCCAATTGCCAAGCATCCAAATTTTGATCATGTGATCATGGCGATACTGCAATGATCATCAGTTTGAAAAATGGTCATAGGACACTTTTTTCAGTGCCATTATAATTTTGAACGGTCACTAAACAAATGGTTGTAAGTCAAGGACTGTACACACACAAATGCTAAAAGGAAAAAAAAAGGGAAGAGGCATATACACGGTCTGAATTTTAATAAAGGCTGTGTTTGCAGATCCATTGTTAACTGAATCATGGTTTATTGAACAGAATCAACCATCTTTCTGCTACCCACTAATAGGCTAGATGCCCATATTTAATGCTAGTATTTTGTATCAATGCAACCAAAAATTTCCTTGCTCCTGAGAAACTACACGTAAAACTTTAAACAATCAGCAGAGCAGCACTTGTAGACGCAAAACAAATGATAATCTCCAAGTGAGCAAAATATCCAAAGACAAAGCATAAACACCTCATCTTTTTTCTCCAGAAGTGACATTCAAACAGGACCATTTGATGCCTCTTGGAAACTTATAGTAAATTCCTGAGTGAAGTTAGGCAGTCCTCTATGAAACTTTGCAATCATGTTTTCTCTCAATGGGGTAGCTGCACAGAAATGTTGGGCATTCTCTATCACATGTTTCTCATGCTGATTGAGGAATTCTGGGAGTTGAAGTCCATACATCTTCAGCTTCCTGAAGCTGATAAACATTACCCTTAATCAAATAAAAAGGCAGTAAGTGCCTGGTGGTACCTCATTGCAAAAAGAATGTCCCAGAAAAATATCTCACATGCATGAGTTCCATAGTTGCATGTTGGAAAAGAAGTAAATTTGAAACAGACCTCAGAAGGTAAACAAGAAATTTTATTCCTTAGTCATATAACCATATCAAAAACTTTGAAATCAATACAGTGAAAGTAGTACTCATATTCATAATAATCATTTTTGCAGTGAAACCCTATCTATTTAGGTAGTCTATCCTCTTTGAAACAACCTTTGATGTAAACATTTTTCTTGCTAGTGATATACCGGTTCATTGCCTTCAGGAAGTATAGTTTCACCTGGGTGTCTCAATATTTGTTTAGTTTTTAAATAAAGATCTAAGTAAATCCTTTTTGTAGAATGTAATTTGCAATTATACAGGATATGTGTGATGTCTTCAACACCACAGATATACAGGGTTATTCAAAAAGAATGAACCGATTTCATGACGCAATATTTTATTAAGGAAAAGTAATACAAAACTCCAGCAAAGTCACAAGTATTCTACTCACAATCAACTTTTATTTCCTGTCTTACAAGTGTTCAATGGGGCCACCACCTGCAGCACGGGCAACATCAATGCGATAAGAGAATTCCTCCCAGGCGCGTTTCAGCATATCACAATCCACTGAGTTGATCGCTGTTGTTATTCAATGTTTAAGGTCATTGAGGTTAGTGGGTAGCGGTGGAACATAAATGCGATCTTTTACATATCCCCACAAGAAAAAATCACACACGGTTAGGTCTGGGGATCTCGCAGGCCAAGCACAAAGAGCAAGGTCTTGGGCCCCCTTCCGACCAATTCATCGCTGGGGCACATTTTATTTAAAAAAGCTCGAACCATCAGGTGTCAATGGGGCGGTGCTCCATCTTGTTGAAAAATGAAATCTGCTTGCAGTGAAGTGAAGAGCCAGTTTTGGAGCATATCGAGATAGGTTTGTCCTGTAACGGTGTTTTATCCAAAGAAAAAGGGACCTTGTCCTGAGAAACAGCACAGAAGACGTTCACCTTAGGGGAATCTCTTTTGTGTTTCATGTGGGTGCTCTGTTCCCCAAATACGCACATTGTGATGATTGACTGTGCCGCTCAAGTGAAAAGTCGCTTCATCACTAAAAATTAAACGTGAAATAAAGGATTCGTCTTCCATCATCTCCAACATCGAATCGCAAAATTCCATCCACTTTCTTTTGTGGTCATTGGTAAGTGCCTGAACGAGCTGCAGTCTGTATGGTTTCAAATGTGCGTATTGGGAAACAGAGACAAGGTTTATGGTCCCTTTTTCTTTGGAGAAAACACTGTTACAGGACAAACCTATCTCGATATGCTCCAAATACTTTTCTAACCTGCATGTAAGTTGTTTGATATTTTTCTATCTGGGAGGCTGATTTTTGTTGAGTCAGCTACTTCAAGGACTTCACAATTAAGAGTTGATATCATCTTGGACAGCCATATCCAAAGACAATTTGAAGCTTTTCTTGGCCTTCCCATCTGACTGGACTGGGGAATCAGTGTTGTGAAATGGCATTTGAAATTTAGGAAGTTTAAGTACAAGTAGATTTATTAAGTGTTCTTCAAAATTCAACTTGGGTAAGAAGGAAAAAAGTAAATTTAGTGTGATCTTCTCCAGTCTGGTACTGTACAGATTATGGCTGAAACACAACATACAGGATTCCCAGCTATCTTCCATAAATACTACCATATACTACTATGTAGAGAATAGTACTGCCATGTCAATTGTTGATCTACTTACTCAAAACTTAACAGTTTTCTCATTTCAGCCCCCCAAATCATTCACATCTTGGCTTTCAAACAATGTGTTCAAATAACACATTAATGGAACCATGACCTTACTCAGTTAAACTCATATTCTTGGATTGCATGACACACTGGATCAAACTAAGCACATCAGCTAAGTGTGGCTTACACAACACACAAGGCTAAATTGTACCTTGCTGTGCTCACACGACACAGCAGCAGTTTTATTTTTCAAATTTGTATAGCTGCCTATTTCACAAAATAAGTGATTCTGGACAGTGTACAACAATGCTAAAAATAGATAATATCCAAAACAATCATTACAAAACATTTAAAAATTGTAAAAAAATAAATAAAAAAGGAATAGTGGAGGGATGTTAATAACGGAGCTATTTCACCGGTCTCCTGGGGTGCCCAGTCTGATGGCAGAGTCAGGTCTTGACAGACTTTCAGAAAGTCAAAAGTGATGGAGCCAGTTTCACTTTGCGGGGGGGGGGGGGGGGGGAGGCGGAATATTTCACAGCATAGGTGCCACAGCAGAAAAAGCCTTTTAAATCTAGCATACTAGAACCTGCCAAACGTAGCTCCCTAGCAGACAGGATCTCAGGGGAAGGGCAGATATAATCCAGGAGAGGAAGTCCCTCAAGTAATTTGGTTCCATGCCATGTAGGATTTTAAAAGTCAAAACTAGCACCTTGAATTGGAACTGGAAATAGATTAGTAACTAATGCATCTTGTAGAACAGGGGTGTAATGTGAATTTTACTAGAAACACACATAACTGCCTGGGTACTGCACTTTGCACAGCTGAAGTCTAGCTAGTCTTCAAAGGCAACCCCAAGTGGAGTACATTACAATATTCCTATCAGGAAGTGACTAGGGCACTAGTGACAGTAACTAGGGATGACTAAGGATTACAAATGTAGAATAAATAAATATATGAAGACAATGACTGAGAATGTGTTTAGATATATTTTTGTAAGGAACTGGACTGGAGGATTTAAAGCATTTCCTGAATTTAGCTCTAAAATGATATAGTGTAATTAATTCTATTTTTTATTCCATTATTTGAAGTATTAATAAAAACACAGCAATTTTCAGCAAATGGGACTTTGTCAAACACGCATATAATAAATTGAATTGTATCACTATCATTTTTTTCCATGAGGATAGAAATTTAATACATCTGCCTTTTCCAAATACCAGTATGCAAATGATAGGAAAGCTTCATAATCTCCTCAAATCAGTTTCCATTTCTCATGGGCACTTATTTTCTTGGCAACAATGTAGATGGTTCGCCCTTGCCTTTTTCCAGCATATTATTAAGTGTTCAATCTAGTGACACCCTACACTGGTCTTTCATGCAACTATTAACCAACTATGATTCCGTTTAGCGTTTTTTAGGACCACCCAAAGAGGAGCTGGTGCTGCCACCTACTGTGACATTAGTTTTTGTATCACCATGTAGTTGTTAAAAGCATAAGCAGCACACCAGAAAAAATTACCATTTGAAAAGGGATAAAAAAATGTAGTACCCCCACTAAAACAGCTTTTAATGACATACAAAAGCCACTCTGGTCTAGTGGTTAAGGCACCAGGCTAGAAACCAGGAAACTGCAAACGCCTATATTCTCAGTCATCCAGGTCATGGTTGTCCCAAAGGTGCTTTTTCAAGAAGCAACTGGTTTTTCTGGTTTTTCTTTGAAGACGTTTCGCTTCTCATCCAGTCAGAGCTGAGGAAGCTTCTTCAAAGAAACGTCTTCAAAGAAAAACCTTAAAGTCCAGTTGCCTCTTGAAAAAAGCACCTTTGGGACGGGAAACTGCGAGTTCTAGTCCCAATTTAGGCATGAGAGCCGGCCATGTGACTTCGGGCAGGTCAATCTCAGCCCAATTTACCTCTCATTGTTACTGCTGTGGCAGAATAAGCGGGAGAAAGGAGTACTTAAGTACGTTAGATGCCTTGAGTTATTTGTAACAATAAAGACGGGATGATAAAAATAATTTTTTAAAAAAGGGAGGAAACCAATCTACAAGACCTCTGCACGTTAGAAAAAGCTTCAGTTACACTGAATTTGCTTTCCCCATTGTTATCAAAGAAATGCTTGTCAAAACCATGTCGCTTTCAATTACGATGCCAGCTTCACCCAAAGCCACCCATCCTTGAACCCGGAACGCTCCCGCCTCCTTTTCTAATCGCGTCATTACGGAAACGGCGATCCTTCCGGCTCTGGCTCCGCCCTTTCCTTTTTTGGATCCCACCTCCCGGTTTCAGCCAGAAGAGCGTAAGGGCTTCGAATGACTTGGAGGGAGGGGGCGCAAATGGGTTATCCGGTACCTGGAGAAAGCGGTGTTTTCCTCCCTCTGTGGGGCCGGGAACCAAACGGGAACGGCGGATTCGTGGGAGCTGTACTGGGAGGCAGATAATTTCGAGTATTATCTCCCGCCCGGCACCTCTTTTAAGATTACCGGTAGAGAAGAGTTTTAACGTTGATGTCAGAACGTTAATTTTTTTCCTATATCCCACTTTTATTTTCATAAATAACTCAAAGCGGTAAACATGCCTAATGCTCCCAAAGGTGCTTTTTCAGGAGGCAACTGGGCTTTCTTTTTTCTTTCAAAAAGCACCTTTGGGACAACCATGACCTGGATGACTGAGAATCTCTGTAGACTTTTATGCCTAATGCTCCTTACTCCTGCACATTCTAGACCAGTGTTTCTCAAACTTCAGCAACTTCAGGATGGGGTGGTCTTCAACTCGCAGAATTCCCCAGAGGGGGTCTTGCACAGATTTGTCTTGTGCACCAATTGCACATCTTCCTGGCCCAGGAAGTCACCTGCTTGTGGTGAATCGTGCCTTAGTCATCTGTTTGGATTACTGTAACATATTGTACATGGGTCTGCCCTTGAAGTGCACTGAAAAGCTGCAGCTGGTCCAGAATGCAGTGGTACAGGCAGTTTTTGGCATTCCTTGTAACCCTGCTCTGCAAGTTGTTCTGGCTTCCGGTAGTTTTTTGGGTGCAATTCAAGGTGCTGGTCATTATAATAACTCATAGGGCCAGCTTATTTGTGGGACACCCCTCTCCCATTGTTTCTGCCCATCTCACTATCTGTAGTAGAGAGCATATGTTCCCAGTCCCTTCTATTACATAATGTCATCTTTATGGATCCTGGCTCCACCTGCCCTGTGGAATAGCATTCTCTGGAGATTCAGATTACTTCAACCTTGTTAGCCTTTTGCAAGGTATTGAAGACCTGGCTGTTCCCCCAGGGATTTGAGTCAAGAAGTAGATGGGCTCTGTTGTTACGGGTGAGTGGAGGGTTTTCTTAGATGCCAAGGAATTGTCTAGCGGGGTTATTGTTTTAATCTTGTAAGCTGCCGATAGTCAATTGCGTGAGATGGATAGCTGTTTAAACACATAAATAATCATTTCTAAGAAGAAAGTTGAAATATTAGGAACAATTATATTTTAGCAGAAGGTTTTCCAGGTGTGTTGCCTTCAACAATGTATGAAAGTTCTTTACTAAAATTATGCTTACATTTGTTTTGAAGAATACCTGAATGATAGCAATCAAGTCATGTCTGCATTACGTGGAGCTGTTCATGCAAGATGGATCATAGGGAAAGTAATTGGAACCAAAATGCGCCAGACAGCTAAAGTGAGAGTAACAAGGCTGGTACTGGACCCTTACTTAATAAAGGTAAAGATTTCTCCAGAGCTGGGAGTGTAAGCTATTAAGCTTCAATTTCTTGAATCATTTCTCACCATTGCCTAATTCATGGAGTTACTGAGAAAATCATTATTATGAGATCTTGTGAGAAAAGATAACATAAAAATACAATGCTAGGATTATATAAGATGCTGTGTGTCTTAAAAAGTGGTCTTCAACCACTTGATGCCAGGTCCTAATCTTAATGCTAACATGCAGTTAATTCAAATTAATTTTATCTGGTCCGACAGTACCTTTATAATGTTTCTATCTAAGTATGTTATTTTAAAATTAAAAAGCAAAAAAAAATCAAGAAAAGAAAGGCACAAGGTTGTATTGACTTGAGAAATGTAGTTTGGTGCAGGCACAGGAAATGTTGATCTTGGCATTGGTTAAAGTTTTTAAGTTGTTTTTAAAACAAAAACTGATTCTCAAATCTCTAGATACCCAGAAAAAACTGGCATAAATCATAAATATATTGAATTGGCTATGGGTAACAGTGAAGAAAGTTAATTCTGTACATATTTAGTTTATAAATCTATGACTGAATTGTGGCACTGAAAATTAGTTCAACTAGTTGTGTCTGTCTGTCTGTCTGTCTGTCTATCTATCTATCTATCTTCTATCTATCTATCTATCTATCTATCTATCTATCTATCTATCTATCTATCTATCTATCTGCTCTCAGCATCTTTTACAACACTAAAGAAGATCTGTTAAGAGTCTCCTTTTCTCATGAGATAAAGAGACAAAGGTGACACTGCAGTAGCACTGGCTGGGAATGTCAGTTGTAGGCTTTGGATTAAGATTGTATTACCTTTTTAATTTTTTTTCCTATTGTAGTTGCCCAGACAAATACTATTAAATAATCAGATACTGGTGGGTAAACTTCATTGAGGGGGTCTTCTTTATTTCAGTCTCTTCTCTCTCATGTTTGGGTACAATCTGATTGAAGTAAGGATATCACGGCTTGTCTCCAGAAGTTGTGGGTGCTCCATCACTGGAGGTTTTTAAGAAGAGATTGAGACTTATCTGAAATGGTATAGGGTTCCCTGCTTGAGCAGGAGGTTGACTAGAAGATTATGTTATTCTGTTTTTCTCTGTTTCAATTACTACCAGTATATAGTACTGTTTATCAATATTAATGCCAGTGAATAAAGTATCAAATTAGGAGAGAAATTAAGAGTAATGTTTGCAATCTAGAAAGTTCACTGGATAGCACCAGTAAGTTCTCTGTCAGGCTAAATTACATACATATAGTTGTCACATGGGTAAAGTGAATGGAGGCATACTATGTATCTGCTCTAATTCTTATAAACTTTATCTGTTTTTTTAATTGCAGTCTTTAAACTCAAAGCCCTCACATTTGTAAAAGTATTTTATATGGTGTTTCCCATGACCGCTACCAACCACAAAAGCCAGCTGAGTGACCTTGAGCTAGCCACTCCCTCACAGCCCAAATCAGACTCTGCAACAAGCTAGTTGAAAAATGATACCCCTTGCCACATCGTGCGCCAATAAACTTACTGTAGGAACTAGGCCAGCATAGTACAAAACAAGTAGACCCTGGAACTAAGCAGGACAAAGAACAATATAATTTTCTATGGCATTTCTTCCAATTCAAATTTCAGGTGCTCTTAAATATCAGAATACTTATGCCCAGTAAAGATTTTAAACCCATCTAACTGAAGGCATCATTTTAATCTTTCCCAAAATAACGCAACCATCAACCATTAATCTTCACGCTCTTTTCCCTCTTCTTCTACAGTTCTACAAGAAGCGAAAAACATACTTTGCTCATGATCCTCAGCAACAGTGCATCGAGGGAGACATTGTTCTTCTGAAAGCTTTGCCTGAACGAAAAAGCAAGAATGTGAAACATGAGCTTGCTGAGATTGTGTACAAGGTTGGGAAAGTAATTGATCCCATGACGGGGAAACCGTGTGCAGGCGAGAAGTTCCTGGAAAGTGTAGCAGACACAGAAAATCTGACTGACAGAGATACTAGCTTTCTTAGTGAAAAACTCCAAGAACTAACAGTTTCTTCTCCAGATAAATGAAAGGTTGGAAAATAATTTGGGACTTCTCTGCTTGTCTCAAGGAAAAAGTTTTATTGATATATGTAGGAAGCATGATTAATAATAAACTGAAGTTAGTGTGTACATGCAATAAAATGTTACTATTTGTTTTTAAAGTATTATATGTTCACTCCTGCCTGAAGGAACATAAAGCAATGTACAAACTGGATATTTTAAACAGTTCCAGTAAAGCACAAGAATTCAGTTACAACCAATATAATAAACAAGCAAATCAAAGCCAAAAAAGCAAACAAAATGATGAGGAAATACTGTATCTTATTATTGGAAATAGTAACTTGTTTACTCTGATGTTTCTCTGAACTGAAACTTACTTGCTTCCTGTAAATATGAGGAATTCAGCTTCGGAGAAGCCTATTCAGTTTAGTTGTTTGGCTTTCTATGAGTAATGCTGTTTTAAGGGTTTACTATTTTTTTAACCATTTATAGATAATGAGAGGATGGCTTAGTAAAAAAAAAAAAAAGTTTGGATAGCAATTTCCATCATCACCAAAACTTTCCTGGCCAGAATTTCATTTTCCTAAATACTCTCCTACACAGTACACCGCTAATAAAAGTATACCTCTACTGTAATATTGTATTGACATATACAATCACCATTTCTTGAATCAGATTTGGCTCTTGTGATGACTACATGGGAACATCTTTATTTATTCAATTTTTATGCTGCCTATCTCCCCTATAAAGTCACTCTTGTAGGTTTTTATTTTTTGCCAACAATATCAAAATGTCTTATTTCTGGCTTCTAATCTATAGCCCTGGGGTTTTCTGGCAGATTTCCTTCTGACTACTAACTACAAGCAATCAAGCAATCAGAATAGAGCTAGAAGGGACTTTGGAGATCTTCTAATCCAACCCCCTGCAGCCAATGCTGGTTTGATCAATTTTGATTGACTGGGTGATACTTGTTTATCTGGACATACTTATACAGCCAAAGCATATTCATTTTATAAAAATGTCCCAATTTTAAAGAAAAGTCAAAATATTTTGGGGAAAGTGAATCTGAAAGAGCTGGTTTGGCATTAAATCAAAATCTTCACATTGTTTGTGGGGGAGCACAATCTGCACGTGTTTTGGAAAAAAAAACATCTAGGAATATCTCGTTTTGGTAATTTATGAGTATATATCTAAAATCTCCCTCAAGACTATATTCCCTCCCAAATAGATGGAGAGAGGGGGGGAAATCCACGTCCTGGGGAGGGTGCAATCATAAATATTCTTCCAGTTTCTCTGGATGAGCTGTATTTTTGAACACGGCTAAACCCATAGAAGTCTTACAGGTAGGAGGACATAGAGCAGTAAAGAGATTTATTTCGCGGGCTGCTCTCCTAAAATCTTTTTTGCTCCCCCATTTACCCCTCCTTTCAGTCGCGTCATATTTGCGACTTACGCAAATCGCGAGTCCACGCGGAGCTCCCCCGCGACTCCTTGCGCGCCCGCCCTCCCGCCCCTTCGCTATCCTCTCCTCGCAACCCTAAGGCCCTCTAGTGGCTGTCCAGGTGCAACGCGCCCCTCTCTCGCCCCGCTCCCCACCGCCGCCAGCGTAGGTGGTCAAGATGGCGGCCGGAGTGCTGCTGCGGGGGAGCGGGGGCCGCCTCCGCCGTGGCCCCTGCCCGGCACCTGGGGCCACTTTCCGTCTTTTCTGCCTCAGGTGAGCGAAGCTGCAGAAAGGGGGAGGGAAGCGTGTCCCGCGCGCATCTCTCTCTCTCCACCATCACCCGTCCCGCGGCCGCCGTCATCCTCAAGGTCACGGGCAAGTCAGGTGGTTTCTAGGAGCTACCCGTTTCCTTTGCTCTGGGCACTTGCGGGGGACGGAAAAGCCGAGCACCATCCCCATGCGGGGAATGGCTGTAAATGCGTCCATGGACGCGGCCGGTGCCTGATAGAGCGCCCAGGCTGGATCTGTGAAACCCATTTCAGATTCCTTATTATGCTTCCCCCCCCCCCCCGTCCAATAATGCTCCAGTGGCTGGTTTCTTGCAACACGCGTGCGCACTGGAGGAGTGTGGATTGTATGGTGGGGGGGCGTGTTGGGTAAACCCCCGACAGTTTGAGTCAGGGTAGAGGATGGAATGATTTAGTCATCGTGTGAAAGGATGTCCCCTTCATGCCCTCTGCACATGTAAACTAGTTTGTTCCTTCTCAAAATCCCCATAATTAAGCCCCAGCAAGCAAGTTTTGAGACACCCGCCGCATCCCATATTATAGGAACACTCTCCTCTTGTCCATTTGTGTTCTTATTAAATTGTAAGTGACTTTGGAGACCTTTATGATGGGTTGTAAGTATCCTCTAGCAATAGTGGTTGGATTATATACGACAATCCTGTCATTTCAGTATTGTACACCAAATGCTATGTAAAGTAACTTGCAACTGTAGACTTTTCTTTTTATATATATTTTATATTATATTTATTATATTTGTATGCCACCCAACTCCCAAAGGACTCTTCTTCTTCCTGCTTCCCCTTGCCATCCACTGGATAATTCTTTCCTAGTATGCTAGGATGCTATACTAGAAAGAGGCAAAAGCCTGGTGTAAATATATTAATATAAATTTTATCAAGCCATTCCCTCTCCATTTATCTGCCTCTTCACCATGTGTGAAGCCCATTGGCTACCTCCCTGCCCATGAATTGACTCTTCTCCAATTACTTTATTTAACAGTGATATATGCCACCAAAGCCCCCCTGGATTTTATGTAGCACGGACAGGTCAGACTTTGTGCAAAATGTATATGGAGAGTCTCAGTCATCCAGGTCATGGTTGTCCCAAAGGAGCTGAAGAAACTTCTTGGATGAGAAACGTCTTCAAAGAAAAACCAGAAAGTCCAGTTGTCTCTTGAAAAAAAGCACCTTTGGAACTTTGTGCAAAAATAAAAAAATAATGGACACACGGAGTTATCAAACAGGAGCAGAGTAAAAACAGAACATTCTCAGGTTTATTTCATCACAGATCTCATTGAGTGGGAGACAGCTGAGCATTGAAAGTTTTCAGGCGATGTCAGAAGGATTTAGCACAAAAGAGGGCTTTTAGCACATTGCAGCTGTTAATAACCCCCACCATGGAACTTTCATCTTATCAAAACTTCCTTATCTTCCCCTCTCTTGACTCACCCAATTCATTTAAATTCCTCATGAATCATATCACTTTGCATATGATCAAGTGAGCTTCTTCCCAAGAGCTTATAATTTAAATAACATTGTCAATTTCAAACAAGGGCTATCAGACACTTTCTGAATTTTATTTACCAGGAAGATCCATTGCAGGTGGTCCTCAACTTACGACCACAATTGAGTCCAAAATTTCTATTACTAAACAAGGCAGTTGTTAAGTGAATTTTGCCCTGGTTTATGACCTTTTTGTCATAGTTGTTAGGCAAATCACTGCAGTAGTTAAGTGAATCATGCTGTCATTAAGCAAATCTGGCTTCCCCCATTGATTTTGCTTGTTGGAAACCAGCTGGAAGATTACAAATCACATGACCCTGGGACAGTGCAACTGTCATAATACATGTCAGTTGCCAAGTGCCCACAGTTTGATCAAGTGCCCATGGCAATGCTACAACAGTCCTAAGTGTGAAAACCAATCATAAGTCAGTTATTTCAGTGCCGTTGTAACTTCCAATGGTCACTAAACAAATGGTTGTAAATCTAGGACAACTTGTGCAAATTCCACATGGCTTTGTGAAGTTTACAGGATGTCTTTGGATTAGGCACCATGCTAATCCAATCCAATCCGATCACCATTGCCCAATATATATGGGTCCAATTCCTTCTCAAAATCACTTAAAGCCGTTCATGGCATGGGACCAGTTACCCAAGCAATATCTTGTCCCTATTGTATTGTTTTGTGCCACCCAATCAGGCAGGGAGGATATCTTGTGGTTAAAGAATTTCACCTGGCAGGTTCTCTGCCATTGCTCACCCCCTTTGGAAAACCTTACCCCCAAGGATGTGATGAGCCCCCACTCTCCTGGCCTTCAGAAAGATTGTTAAAACCTTGCTCTGCTAATTGGCATGGGAGTCGAAGAGTGTTAGACAACCCTGGAGATGGTTGGTTTCATCAGAGTGTTCTCTCCATCTTTTTAACATTTAAGACAATGATGGCGAACCTTTTTTTCCTCGGGTGCCGAAAGCACGCGTGCGCGCGCTATCACGTGCATGCGCGTGCCCACACCCATAATTAAATGCCCCCGTGCCCCACCCCCCTGCACATACACGTGCGACCCCCCCATGCTGCCCCGCCCCCCACACATGACCCCCCGCTCCCCCGTTTCCCGACTTCCGGTAGGCCCGTTTTTCACCCTCCCCAGGCTCCAGAGGCTTTCTTGGAGCCTGGGGAGGGCGAAAATGCCCCCCCGGAGGCCCTCTGGAGGCCGAAAATGCCCTCCCAGAGCCTCCGCGCGAGCCGAAAATCAGCTGGCTGGCGCATACACAGCGCACTCAGCTGGAGCTGAGCTAGTGTAATGGCTCGCGTGCCGACAGATATGGCTCCGCGTGCCACCTATGGCACACGTGCCATAGGTTCGCCATCACGGATTTAAGACATTAACCCTATCTTTTAATTCAGTTTTTAATTTTGTTCTTATTTACGCTTTTATATTTTGTAACATTAGCTAACCATAGTCACTCAGGTGAGATGGGCAATATAGAAATGGGATGGATGGATGGATGGATGGATGTAAAATATGCATCATATGATGGTTGTGAGGAACAATGGAGAGAAAAAAACCAAATGGCTGAGAACCTTGGGTTCTCAGGTGAAAGGTGATATATAAAAATAATAAATAAAAACCTGTATCAGAACTTTCCCCTGCCTTTTACATCCCATATCCTTAAAATTCATAGCCATCTATACCAAGTCTCTTTCAAATGAAGGTTTCAACTATTTTATGCTCTTTGGCCCTAGATACTTTTCTGTTTCAGTGCATCTTTCTAATTTTCCATCCCTAGGAGTCTTCCCCAACCTGGTGCTTCCAAATACGTTATCCCAGTCAAAAAAATTTTTTTTACCTTTGAGAGAGAATTGTTACTAGGGTGTAAAGAAGAACATATACTTTTACATTATTTTATTCTCTATATTTTCACTTTTAAAAAATAAGGGAAGCATAATCCCTTATCCGTATCTATTAATCATAGCTGTTCAGTGTCTCCTTGTGGCGCAGTGGTTAGAGTGCAGTACTGCAGGCTACTTCAGCTGACTGTTTAGCAGTTCAGCGGTTCAAATCTCACCGGCTCAAGGTTGACTCAGCCTTCCATCCTTCTGAGGTGGGTAAAATGAGGACCCAGATTGTTGGGGGCAATATGCTGACTCTGTGAACCGCTTAGAGAGTGCTGTAAAGCACTGTAAAGCGGTATATAAGTCTAAGTGCTATTGCTATTGTACCGTAAGATGAACAGCATATAAATTTGATAAATAAAAATAAATAAATTCACACTGGGATCATTCAAAATGCACTCAAGGAAGTAACTCAAACAACTGGAGATGATCCAAACTATTTTTTATTGAAAAGAGTGAGTCATCAAACCCCATGTTTTAGAGGCCCCAATGTAAGGTTAATGTGAACAGGTTACCTATTGTATAGTATACATGAGTGCAGTAAACACCTTTAAGGAATGACAGAGGCTAGTGTTTGGTAACAAAGGCTGGATAAAAATGTTCTGATTGAGCTACTAAATCCAGAGTGTAGAAGGCACTATGTAAGATGCTCTGGTATGCATTGTTTATTCTTTGTTAAAAAGTATGCCTGATAAAGATGTACAGGCAATTCAAACGTCCTTGAGATGTACTAGTTTCCTAGGAAACAGGACTTTCTCGCAAATCAAGCAATGAGGCCCTGGAATTCTTATTGTATGGTTCACTTCTACCCAATTAAGTCTAACCATTTGTGACATGAATTAAGAAGCGAGAGTGATACTTACATGAGATCACTATTTGTGTCTGTACTTATATTACTATCTTGTACATAGAACGTTCTGAATATATGGATTAGAGCCACTGTTAAGGGATTACCTTGTGGCGATAAGGGTAATGAAGCATCATTAGTTCTCTACCATTACTGCATCTGTGGAAAACCATCTCACGGCCCTATTTTAGGTGATACATGCCCTCTTGGATAGATGGGGGTTGGAGATCCCTTGCAGGGGTCACTCAAATTTGCTCACTGTTGGACCCTGGCCTTGTTGTGGGTCTGGGGAGGAGTCTTGCCTGGTTATCTGGGAAGGTTTGAACCTGTTGAGGCTGAGGAAGTGAACATAGTCCTTGGGTCTAATAATAATAATAGCCTTTATTGTCATGGTATATCATGTATACAACAAAATTGGTTTAGTCTCCACTGGTGCAATCCATAACAGAAAATACAAGACAACATGAATAGTATAGAGAATAATCCTTATAACAAGTAATTGGGGGGGGGAACTAGTCATACGTTTCCATATGTACGTGGAGTGATTGTGATTGTGTTTAGGAGTCTGACAGCTCATGGGTAGAAGCTGTTTTTAAACCTGTTTGTCTGGCTGGCTATACTTTGATGTCTTCTGCCCTAATTTGCAGTAAGACACAGAGAGGGACTAAATCTTGTGTACCTACCGGTAGAAATTATATCTTCCCCACTGAGGTTAGAAACGTATGGCTCTCCAAAGACAGTTTTACTAAATTACAATTCCCAGTAACTTCAGTCTGGGGTAAATTGGGAATGCACTGGGATTTGTAGTTAAGCAACTTCTGGCTGCAGATTCACGACTATTGGACTAAATGAATACTTAGATTTCAGTATAGTTGAAGTATCCTTGCTATATCAGTAAAGCCTAAAAGTGCATGATCTTATATATCCAATTATATGTCTGTCCTATTGTTAGACATTTAGATAAAAGGGCCCTGCAGCCTTTCAGATCTAGACTTCAGACCACCTTCAGAATGCACAGGATCATAAACATAACGCTTACTATTATTATTAACATTGCACCTATGTGTTGTGTCCTAGCACGGCAAGCCCTACGAAATGATGCACACACACACTGTTTGTCAAATAATATCCTTTTACTACTAATAAAGGATTCTTAGTAGCTAGATGTTAAAGTCCTTAAATAACAATAAAGTCCGTCGTGCCAAAAGTCCGGTATAAAGTTGGCCAGAATTCAAACCCCCAAAGTAAACAGGCAATCAGTTCCTCCGTTATCAGTAACTCACAGACGTTGGCAAAAAGCCCGGAATGAATTAGTTCAGCAACTGAAAGTCGAGAAATCAAAGCCGGAAATCGCAAAGAGCAGCAAGACGTGGTCAGAGAAAATGCAACAAGTTGTTTCCAGCGCCGGCTTCAGCATGCTGAAGCCTTAAATAGCCTTAGGGCGTGGCCAATCAGCCTGCAGATTTACACGCGAGGAGACCTCCTCCTGCAGAGCCACTCCTGCCTGCTAGCTGCCCTGCGTGCCCTAGCATCAAGCAGAGGCTCCTCCTCTTCTCCTGAGTCGCTCAGCTCCAACTGAGGAGGTGCAGAAGGCCCTGGTTGGCTGTCATCCTCTGGCACTGAGTCCCCCTCGGTATCTGACCCAGGTGCCAGGTGCACAGGACGATATTGCCATGCCACAGTCGGCTCTTGGTCCTGTGGATCCATGGGCAGCTGCGCAGGACTCGGGCAAGCCACAACACTATGTGCAAAACCTTAAATCCACCATACTTTTTCCTGAGCACAATGCAACAATTACCATGACTCCAGAAAAAATGGTGTTTTAAGGTGTTACATACAAATGGTACACTTATATCCTAAAGCATTTTTGGAGATCACATACCGGTAGCTCTAGTTAGTTGATAAATTGAAATTGTTAACTTTTAAGGTTTTTTTTAAAAAATCTGAATACATTTTTTTTCATTATTTATGTTGGTAGTTCTGATTATGATTACATGCCATCAAATCATTTTTGACTCTTTGTAACCACAGAGATTCTCTCTATGATGATCTATCCCCGGGATGGCGAACCTATGGCACGCGTGCCACAGGTGGCATGCAGAGCCCTCTCTGCGGGCACGCCAGCCGTCGCCACAGCACAGCTCCACCATGCATGCATGCGCGCTTCCCGCCGGCCAGCTGGTCTTCGGGTCTCTGCCGTGCATGCGCGGGGGGTGGGTTGCATGCGGGGAATGCGTGTATGCATGTGTGGGGGCGGGGCGCATGCGCGGGGTGCTCGCATTGCATTTTGGGGCCTTGT
>QLTV01004426.1:3935973-3950992 GCA_003457575.1 Thermophis baileyi | reverse complement strand
TAGGGAGCATGCGGGGGTCATGCACGCATGGGTGGGGCGCATGGGGTCATGCGCGGGGGGTGCGCTCATTACATTATGGGTGCGGGCTTTCGGCACGCGACGACAAAAAGGTTAGCCATCACTGATCTATCATATCTGGTCTTGATTAAAAAAATGAATCTGTCTAATATCACCACACTAGTTACAGAAGATTTCTTTAAAATTGTGCTTTCTTTTTTTACCAAAATAAAGAATATTGATAAAAGATATGTAAAAACAGAAGAATATAGTGGTAAACATTTAAAAAAATAAATTGGTGTATTTTATCTGTGTTGCATGCATATAAGCTTATCCAAATTTAAATATACATAAACATAATTTTACGTAAAAAGACATTTGTACAAAAAAAAGCAATGTTGGGAATTAACTATGAATATAATTTATATATTTATTCTTTGACCCTTTCTTGCAGGGGCCTTGCCTTATCACATAACCAATCTCGAGAAGATAGTTGGTTAAAATCACTGTTTGTCCGCAAGGTTGATCCCAGGAAAGATGCTCACTCCACCCTCTTAGCCAAAAAGGAGACTAGCAGCCTTTATAAATTGCAGTGTGAGCATCTATTTCCATATTTAATATTTCTCTATTAGAGTTTGTGTCTTTCTCTCAACCTTTTAACATTGATGTTTGATGTTTCAGTTCACAATGTCAAACCGGAATGTCTAGACTCCTACAACAAACTTTGGTAAGTGCTGATATCCGGCTAGACGCTTTCAAGTCCAGGTATCGGACTCTAAATCTTACATATATTTATTTACAGCCAATTTTATGAACTCAGTAAGACTTCTAGGTAAACATACATATGATTGGGCAAACACTTCATCTGCTCACTTGAAAGGAGCAAGAATAAGTTATCTCAGGTTATAAAATGGATAGTATTTGAACTCTGTGTTGAAATAGTTCACACACACAAAAAAATAGTACAACAGAGAGCTAGAACCTTTTCCCCATATGCATTTTTGTACATGCAGGGAGATTTTTGCATACTGTAAGTTGAACCAGGAAACAGGAAGTCTGCTATGGTTCTGTTGTTCAGGATTGTACCACCTCATTCTGCTGAATATGTAAAAGTCATAATTATGCTGTTAAATATGAGAAATAACCACTTATTAACTATGCAGAAAAACTTTTGAAGTTCTCTTCTTAAAAGCAAGAACAATGCAGATTTTTCTTTGCCAAGGCAAATATAGAAAACTTCAGGTGAAGTATCTAGATTTTCACAAGGATCCTTAGTCATTAATGTTTTGTCAAGATGCTTAGAACAGATTCTAAGAAATCTCTTAGAAATTTAACAGAATAACAGTTGGAAGGGACCTTGGAGGTCTTCTAGTCCAACCTCCTACTCCAGCAGGAAACCCTATACCATTTCAGATAAATGGTTGTCCAATCTCTTCTTTAAAATCTCCAGAGAGATTTTTTTCACCACATCATGAAAATGCAATTTCCAGGAGTCCAGGAGGATTCAGCCTAGAATTTTGTGTTGAATACTGATAGATAATAAAAATGTTAGTGACAATCAACAATCACCAGTACTGTAGATACTTCGGAAGAAAGCGAAGTCGATAGCATGCAGCTTATATGCATTTCTTTCGTTTTTGTTTTTAATCAGTGAAAAAGTTCTGCCAAAGATCCATGAAGGGAAGGAGTATCCATGTACATTGGTGGGGACGTGGAACACGTGGTACGGAGAGCAAGATCAGGCTGGTAGGAGATAAGACATATAGCAGAATGCAAAATTATTCCAATGTTTGCAAGAGATGTTTTGTTCCAATCTGGATGGGAAGTTGCAAAGCGTGGGCGAGGAAAAAACAAATCTACTGTACAAAGTAGATTAACAGAGGGCTGATTACAGAGACCTGATCAGACTCAAGCCCTGCAGGGTCTAAGAAAGAGCAAATACTGACCCAGCAAAATTCAAATGCTCTCTGGAATACTTACATCTGATGCAGCAGATGGAACCAACCTATATATCTCCAGTAAGAAAAGAGAACTTAAATACGCGTCTTTTGATTTCAGTACATCTCTGGCGATATGAGGGTGGCTATCCAGCCCTTACAGAAGTCATGAGTAAACTTCGAGATGATAAGGTAAAACCAAGTGATTTCTAAATACTTTCTAACCTTTTTGGTAACTTCTGGCGTGGAGTTTCCCTTCCTCTCATGAAGAGAAAGCATCTTGCTCCTGTTTTGTTCTGGATACTTTGCAGATGACTTTGCTCAGTGGCTTGTTCCCCCCCCCCCATTCCCCCACCCCTGTAAAAACAAACAAACAAACAAAAACAAACAGGGCTATATCAGAGAGAAAAATGAAAAAGGCTGCTTATGATTGGTGTTTTATGAAAAAAAATCAGTGGCCACATGGAAGGGACTTTGGGCTTGAAAGTAGCTGCTTGAGGGTCTAATCTAATGGAATATAGTCCTGTCAGGATGCTTTGCCATGAAAGCTCAGCTCCTCTTATCTACTTCTATTTGCAAGGTTATCTAATTGTCTACTGTAAAATTAACAGACATAGACCAGTTTCTGACATGTTTCTGTAAGCTGATTATCTCTTCCAAGAATTCGTGTCTCTGGGACGCTGCTATAATATTGTTAGTGAAGGATTATATTTTAGAAAAGTTTTCTGCAGCTTCATCGCTAGGTATTAGTGGCGATGTTTGGAGTTATACCTCAGTATCCAGCTTTACAAAAACGGAGAGCTCTGCTTATTTCTGATATTACAGCAATGTTTATACTATTTAAAAAAAAGATTGTTTTTTATGTTAATATACCACAGTTCTACAACGAAATAAAATTATCTATCTTACTGCTTGGTCTTAATTAAAGTTACATGTTTTAATCCAGTCTTCTTCAACCTGGTGTTCTCTACATGTGTTGGCTTTCAATTCCTGGAATCACTGTTGGATATGCTGACAAGAGTTCTAGGAGCTGAAGCCAAATACATTTAAATGACACCAGGTAAGGAAAGGATACTTTAAAGACTATACCATTTTTCAATTATATTGAAATTCTCACACTCCTTTTTCTCTCTCTTGCTTTCAAATGATTAGCTTATGTATTTTTGAATAACTCAGTACCTCAAATTTTATATAAAGTAAGATTTATTCAAATAGTATTTACATTATCATTGACAGGTCTAGAGTTCGGTATCTATTAGGAATCACTCATACTCATCCATCCATCCATCCATCCATCCATCCATCCATTCATTCATTCATTCATCCATCCATTCATTCATTTTCTATAGCCACCCAACTCAACCAAGTGACTCTGGATGGCTTACAGTTCTAAAAATATAAAACAATTAAAACAATTTAACAAACATTAAAACAATTTTAAAAATCCACAAAATAAATAAATACAAATAGCAGCCATGATGATTAATCAACTAATGGTAAAGCCAAGTGACAGGACTCTTAAAACATTCCAAGCCTAGGTACATAGCCATGATTTAAAGCTTTGGGTAAAGCCAACAGGTTTGGGGCATTTGGTATCTTTCCATTATTGAATTATGAATATTTAAAGAGAATCTGGATAAATTCTTTTTAAAATATTATGTCTTTTTACAATACCCTTAAGGAATCCAATTTTTGTTGTTGTTGTTGTTTAGGAATTTACAGAGTTTCGCAAAGCAAGAGGAAACATGCTTCTGTCCCGCAAGAATCAGTTGCTCTTGGAGTTCAGCTTTTGGAATGAGCCTATTTCCAGGCCAGGACCCAACATCTATGAATTAAGGTCTTACCAATTACGTGTGAGTGGGCTTTTTTCCACAGGTATAGAATTTGCATAACTTACTTTTAAAAACAGTTAAAGAAGAAGCATACCTGCTTTCAGTACAACCTCAGGACTTAGCTTGCATCTTATTGGATTAACAGTAGTTAATTACTCAGAAATAATGTCTTAAGATTACATACTTGTGGAAGCTTATTCAGATAATACAACTGATGGCAGTTTGATTCTTGATAGAAATGCCTAACTAGAGTACCAATATTACGTATGTTTATTTGTTTTCTGCTGAAAATTCTATTTTTTGACAATAGGGTCATAATTTTTTTATGAAGTAAGCACTTCAACTGCTAACAGCGTTATATCATTGTCCTTATGTTGCTTTAGAAAAGAAACTAAAAATGGGATTAGTAAACTAAAACAAAGAAACTAGAAACAGGGGTATTAATTCTTAGCTTGTGGGTGATAAGAAGAAGCTGTTTTAGATCTAATGATATATTTTATTTCTTTTCAGCCTGGAACAATGATTGAATGGGGCAACTACTGGTAAGAGCCATAATGTGTTGAAGATGGCGTTGTAGGTTGCAGTATAAGTTTATATGCTGCTTCTAGGGGTTAGAAGGAAATTACTAAAAACAAAAATAATAGTGCAAGACTAACTAGGTATCATTTAATACAGCATTCTATTTCCCAAATACCTGTTGAGATGATTATGAATATGATTGTCCCATTCAACCTTAGCATCTTTCATTTTTGTAAATAGCTTTTAAAAAATCTATCAGGAGCCTTCATATATATTTCTCCTGCTCATTCCTCCTTACCTGACTCTCTGTTAACCCAGAAGGGCAAGCACCTTTATGGTAAACAAACCCCTACTGGGAAAAATAAAGGTACACGTTACAAAATGAAAATAAGAGAAGAATTTTCCAGCTTTTTAGGAATAAAACATGTGTTGGTATAAATACTGACAAGTATAAATCATACCTATAATGCAATTTATATCTTTTATTTTTAGATGTGCTGAATTTTACGACTAGGTTGAGCCTCAGATTCTCCCCTGCAAAATGAGAAGAGTAGGAGCTTGCTTTGTTGAATTGATTGTAAATATAAGTAAAATAAGTTATGTAGCATTGCCACATCAAGCGAATAATTATTTTGGATAACATCCTCTTGAGTAGTATTGGCCACAAATGTTTTTTTTTTTAATTTAAAAGTCAAAGTAAGAATTTATTCCAGACACATTCATACTCTGAACCCATTTTTTCCAGTTCAAGACCACATTAATATGTATCATTAGGCAAATTCACTTTTATCTGACTTTCTATATAAAGTGACTGGTCCATTATTTTAGGACAGGCTAAGTAACCCTAGACTCAGAACTGCCAGGAAAAAAAAACATATGTATTAAAGGAAATTCTTTGTATGAAGCAGCCGCTGGAACCCTGAGAATAAGGAACTTTGGCTAGTCATCATAAACAGTATTGCTTGAAACTGTCTAACCTAGTATAAGGCAGTTTGATATGAAGTAACATGATTGAGGACAGAACTGGAGAACATAGAGAAGTTGTTGAATGACAAATACCATCCTGGGCCCTACTGATAATGACAGCATCTAAAGGGCATCTCCTGGATCCTGGCTCTTGGCAAATTGGATTGGTGTCTGCAAAGCCCGATTTCAAAACCTCTAAATTCTAAAGTGTTCCTGTTCTACAAATCAAGGAGACTGCCCTGCCAGATTTGTTTTAATAAAATATATAATAAGCCAACCAGAGTTTGATTTAAGATGGGCGACTTTACAAATGTTTTAAATAAATAAAAAATGGTTGTAAAATCATTAATGGATTCAAGATACTCTTTAAATTATAAGTAACCTACATAAAGCTGAATTATACCTTGGTGCTGTAATCCAAACACTGCTGTTGAC
Source organism: Thermophis baileyi (assembly GCA_003457575.1). Lineage (NCBI taxonomy): Eukaryota > Metazoa > Chordata > Lepidosauria > Squamata > Dipsadidae > Thermophis > Thermophis baileyi. Next base: position 3,945,306 of record QLTV01004426.1, on the reverse strand, counting down.
TTCTAGTCTTCCAAACTACTACTATTGCTCTAAATATTATTTATAGCAACGTATGGCTCTGCAATCTGTTGCTTATTGCTGTGATTGAAATATGACGCAGCATTTATGTCAACTGCAGCATTCGGTTTGTAAACATCCGTCTCCTTACTTTCAGGGCCCGGGCTATTCGTATCCGGCAGGATGATAAAGAAGCTGTTGGTGGATTTTTCTCACAGATTGGGCAATTATACATGGTCCATCATCTTTGGGGTAGGAGTTGACTTCACTGTTATCCTCTAGGCCGGGTGTCGGCAACGTGCGGCTCCTGAACCACATGCGGCTCTTTCATCCCCCTGCTGTGGCTCCCTGTCGGCTGGCTGGCCCCGCCCCTCACCCTCCCCTCCCAGTCACTCCTCGCGTGGCCTGAGAAGGTAAGGGCGACGGCGGGGATGGAGACTCGCTCCATATTCCAGAGCGGGAGGGAAGCTCCCCTGTATTTGCTTCTCATCTCGCGGGTGCTTCTTCCGGCGCTTCTTGATGCTGCGCGCGCACCTCGGTCGCTCGGGGAGACGCGCGACTTGATCTCCGCTCCGAGACATGCCCGGCCCGGCTGCTGCCGATGCGCTGCGTCATAATGGGCTTCAGGAGGAGGAGGAGATGCCGTCTCCCCCATTGTGAAGCATGCTAAATTTAAGTGTGCTATGCAAGGCGCTGCGAGAGCAGCGAGCAGGTCATGGATGCAGTGAGAGCAGCGGCCGCAGCCAAGCCGGGCCAGTATCTTGGGGCGGAGAGCAAGTTGCAAGTCGAGAGCACTGGTCCGGCCCGGCTGCAGCTGACACCGCTGATCTCGCCGCCTCCATGGCCTGCTCGCTGCTCTCGCAGCACACTTAAATTTAGCATGCTTCACAATGGGGGAGACGGCGTCCCCTCCTCCTGCTGGAGCCCATTATGACGTGGCACATTGGCAGCAGCCGGGCCAGTTGTGTCTCGGAGCGGAGATCAAGTCACGCCTCTCCCCAAGCAACCGAGATGCGTGCGCAGCACCAAGAAGCGCCGGAAGAAGCGCCCGCGAGATGAGAGGCAAATACAGGGGCGCTTCCCTCCCGCTCTGGAATATGGAGCGAGTCTCCATCCCTGCCGTCGCCCCTTACCTTCTCAGGCGAGGAGTGACTGGAAGGGGTGGATAAGGGGCGGGGCCAGCCAGTGGTGGGATTACCCGACAGGGAGCCAAGATTACCCGACAGGGAGCCCAAAGAGCCCCATGTGGCTCTGGAGCCGCGGGTTGCCGACACCCGACCTAAACGTTTAAATAGAGATAAGAATGGTTTAGAATTAGAATTTTTTTTTAACCAGGACTTTGAATTGGCAATTCAAGTTTGAATTGAATTGTCATGTTTATGCCTTAGTAGTTTACATACCGTACTTGCATGAGAACAACTATTGATTAAATACAGTAAAGTACATATAGGATTATGAATTTAAGTAAATAAGATGTAAACCCTAACCCTAACATGCAGTCAACTGCCTGGAACATATTGCTCTTAGCTTGAGAATTGCTCAAGATTGCTTCCCAGAACAACATAAATAATTAGCTAATATTTTGACTACAGTAAAATATAATTCTGATTTCACCATGAAAATGTTTGCATTTTTTAGTATAATACTGTGTCTACATCTTCTTGGAATATAGCCAGTATTATTCAGATTATTTAGATTCAGATATCTCATGAGTTTTGGGCATTCTAAATCTTTCAAAAGAAAATTAGAAATGTGTCTGCTATGCAAAAGCACATTCTCTATAATGTGGAGTGCAGGTTGCCTCTATCTTTCTCTCCCTCCTTCTCAACATAATGCATTTGAACACAGTTTACATTTAACATTATATCTGGAGCTGGATGAAAAAAAAGAGAAACAAAAGAGAGAAGAGAGAGAAGGGGGAGAGGGAGAGGGAGAGGGAGAGGAAAAAGAGAAAACCAGAAATGAAAGGGAGAGAAATGAGAGAGAGAAAGGGAGAAAAAGAGATAAACGAGAAAATGATGGAGGGAGAGAATGAGAGAGGAAAAAGAGAAACAAATGAGAGAGAGTGAGAGAGAGTGAGAGAAATAAGAGAGGGAAAAGAGGGAAACAAATGAGAGAAAAGGGGGAAAGAAAGAAAAAAAGAAAACAAAGAAAGGGAGAGGAAAAAGAAAAATAAATGAAAGGGAGAGAAATGAGAGAAAAGGGGAGAAAAGAGAAAGAAATGAGAAGATGATGGAGAGTAAGAGAGAGAGGAAAAAAAGAGAAACATGAGGGAGAAGGGAGAGAGAAATGAGAGAGCTGGAGGGAGAGAATGAGAGGGAAAAGGGAAACGAGAGAAGGGGAGAGAAAGAAAGAAAGAAAGAAATGGAGAGGGAGAGGAAAAAGAGAAAAACAGAAGAGAGAGAGAGGGAGAGAGAGAGAGACCCATTTCCCACAGAAAACACCCAGAGCCACAAAACCCGGGTAGGCGTGGCTGGGGCAGGTCATGTGACTGGGTGGGAATGACATTGAGTTGGCCACGCCCACCCAGGTTTTGTGGCTCCCAGTGTGTTGTTTTCTGTGGGAAACGGGTCCAAATGGCTCTTTGAGTGTTTAAGGTTGCAGACCCCTGCTCTAGGCCATTTGTGTCTAATTCCAATTGGCTTAAAGGCCATGTCAGGGCCCACAATGTGGACAGGTTTTAATTTGGGGGTGGTTTGAGAGATTAATTACAGAGTTGGAAGGGACCTTGGACAATTTCTAGTTCAATCCCGTGCTCAAGCAGGAGACCCTATATTATTCGAGATAAGTGGCTGTCCAGTCTCTTCTTAAAAGCCTCTGGTTATGGAGCACCCACAACTTCTGAAGGCAAGCTATTCCACTGATTAATTGTCCTCACTGTTAGGAAATGTTTCCTTAGTTCTAGCTTACTTCTCTCCTCGATTAGTTTCCATCCGTTGTTTCTTGTCTTGCCTTCTGGTGCTTTGGAAAATAGGTTGACCCCCTCTTCTTTGTCAGTCCAAATATAAGAGCAAATTCAACTATTATTTATATCCTTTTAATGTTCCCTTGGAAAATGTGGGTTTTGTTCATGTTAAAATGGCAATATTCATTGTTTTCTTTTCCCATATTCTGAGTCATTCCCTGGCCTCCATAACACCACACTATTTTATTTTTCTTTTATAGATAGCTAAGAGTTCTTCAACATGAAGTGTTAGAGTCCTGGGCCATCTGCCTAGGAACTCAGCTTTGCTTCTCTGTTAGAAGCTAAATCACTTAGAAGTGCTCTTGGCCATCCTGAAATAATGAAAAATAAAATGAACGACCAGTATCAGGAGGATATAGGCCAAATGGTACATTGACACTTGTAGTTATCATATTGCCAAGCCTTGTATGGCATTTTGTTGTAATTAAAACTTGTTGATGGCTATCACATCACTGAAGCTACAAATCTTTTTTCTATCAATACTTGCAGCTTACAAAGACTTGCAGACGAGAGAAGACATAAGGAATTCTGCCTGGCACAAGCCTGGATGGGATGAGCTCGTGTATTATACGGGTAACAGTTTAAACCTCACAGCTCCTGCTTGAATAGCATGTGGAAGCCGTGGCCAGAGGTGCCTATGATGGTGCCCCAATTTGCAGCCTGACATGTTGCAGAGAAGCTGGCTACAGTAACTCAGAGACAACTCTGGGCAGCTTACAAATATTAAATACCCTGGGATACTTCAATATTCCTCGTATCGGGCTGCTTTTAAAGATTGAGCTGCGCTGGCGCAGTGGTTAGAGTGCAGTACTTCAGGCTACTTCTGCTGAGTGCAATTTGGCAGTTCAAATCTCACCAGGCTCAAGGTTGACTCAGCCTTCCATCCTTCCGGGGTGGGTAAAATGAGGACCCAAATTGTTGGGGGCAATATGCTGACTCTGTACACCGCTTAGAGAGGGCTGTAAAGCGGTATATAAGTGCTATTGCTTTTAAAGATTACCCAGAAACTCTAAGTGCTCCAGAGTGCAGTGGCCCACATACTTTTTGGCTCCTGGAGATGAGAGAGATTTTTCCAATTTGTGGACCCTGCAATGATTGCTGATTGGCTTCCAGGTGCACATGAGGCTCTGGTTTAGACCTATAAAGTCTTTTATGACACAGCATACTGTATCTACGAGACTCTGTGTTTCAGCCAGTGTCAGTTCAGTCTATTAGAACTTTCGGGGAGAAACTGCTCATAGTCCCTCATTTCTGAGAGATTTAGGAAGAGAGGCTGAAGGGACTGCTGTTCTATGGCAGTGTCACACTTTGGAGCAGTCTCCTTGCAGGAATAATTCTATGCTCAGAACTCTTTTTGACGGCATTCGCTTAAACTGATATAGGATAACGTTTTTAAATTCTTTTTTCCCTCTTCTTATCAGTTCTTACCTCTTGGTTATATAATTCTGGATGGCGCCTCTTGGGATTTTAATGCTGCGACTTATGTTTTGTTTAAGCCTCTCAGAGGCATTAGATTGCAATAAGGTAGAAATTTGGTGAATGAATAAAAAAGTAAATAAATACTTACGTAAGGTATTGTGGCCCTGAAACTTTTTAGTTTTCCCTCTCAGTTGTTCCCTCTTTAGATACAGATTCTCTTTTCCAAGTACCCATGATCCTCGGGACTAGGCTGACAGATGGCTAACTGAGAAGTCTGAGTTCAGGGTAGTTTTGGGGTTGTAAAGTGAAGATAAGATTAGCAAGCATTTCGGACCATATTTCTATACTTATTTAAACGTGATGAGGATTAAAAACCGAAGTTTTCTACTGGAGATAGATGCTGGGATCAGCAAAGTTAGGGATTTTGGAGGACAATATCAGCAACGATGCTCATCACGTGCGGAGCTTGTTATGCTGCCAGGGCTGAGAGTACGGGGTCTGAAGCTGCCAAGGCTGAAGATAGAGAGCTGGAGAGCAGACAAATTTTATTATCAAATCAAAGGGTGGCTTCTCTCCATTTCCAAGACGAGAAATTGAGTGACAAGAAATCTGGACAGGAGAAAGACATGTTAAGATTAAAATCCTCAGGCTCTTATATGTAGAAAATTGGCTTGCTAGACTCTGTAGTCAGTGATCTGCATTATTAGGGCTACGGTGTAAACAGATTACCTATCTGAGCCTTGTCCTTGACTCGGCTACTTCTAACCCCTGAGTACCAGCTAAGTTCCTGGGGAGTTATTGCTGTGTCCAGATGCTGATCTGATAAAGGAGGCCCTTTTGCTCAGGATTTCTAATTATTCTGTCTCCCTTTCCGTTTTTATCTTCTTCTTGCCACTTTTTGTTTCACTGTTTCTTAAACTCATCCCACTCTTGGCTCTGCCTCACGGGTTGCTCTTCTCCCTTATCAGAAGCAACATACTTTCTTTTTTTCTAAGTCTCAGAAGAGTTTCAAAATGCTGCAGAACAAAGCTGCCATCACATGTCGTGTGGAGATTTCCCTCACAGTGCATCTTTGTCCATGTAAAGCTGCTTAGAGCAGAGGCATCCAGGAGGGGTCAAGATTGTGGCCATAACTGCAGGAGTGAAGCCCTGCTCTTTTTGTGAGTGTATCATACACCTGTGTAAAGGGGTGGTGCTTTAATTGCACACCTGCAACTGCTGTGTTGGGTTGTTTTTTTACCCTCTCCTTGCAGATGCTACTGAGCTGGTTCTCTGTATACCTGCAGATGTTAGGCATGACTACAGCTTTTTCTATAACGCCTCCAACCGCTTCTGAATATATGTTTACAGTTGTGGTGGCTACTTTCACTGGCTCTTTGGGCTGCAGGAATGTGCCATGTATTTCTTCTGGCTACAGCAGCCATTCATTTTTCATGTATCACATGTATCACCTTATTTGTTTTTATTTATTTTCAGTGCCACTTATTCAGGAAATGGAATCCAGGATTATGATACCCTTGAAGATTTCTCCACTTCAATAAAGCTACTGGTCAGCCGATGCCTATGCATTGATTTAAAGTGACTTTTTTGTTGTTGTTTTTAGTTAATTTTGATGGCATGTGTTTGGCAGTGAAAACCTTGACGTCCCAAAGTATTATATACTGAGGCTGGTAAATCTTTTCTTCGGATCCTGCAGGAGCACTTACAAATCCATATGGAAGATTTGCAGGGTGATCGTTAAAGTCTTAGCTTTCAACCATATAACTGTACATGCAGAAGCATTTGGACAGGCAGCAAACACTGATGGAAGCACACATGCTTCGGTGATAGTCGCATGAGCTTTAACCATTTGAGCATCTGCATTTTATTATGGGGAGACTTGTCAATTGAGCATTTCGCCTTCATATCTGCTTATTCAGCCTATTGGGCCTTGTGGTACAAATCATTGCAGGGGAAAGCCTTCCTCCTTTCTTACGCTTCTCCAGATTTGCGTAGAGAGCAAATGGCGTAGTTGCTTTCTTCTTTCTAGGAAAGGTGTACTGTCACCTCAAGGATGTTTGTTACCAGTTGCTCCTAAGAGCAAAGGGGCTTCCTGCACTACAAAATGGTGACCGTAGTATTTCTAAAAGTCACCAATGTTCACTCAAAGACACTAGGAATGTAGATGCGAAATTAGAATATCAAAAGAAAAGAAAAATCTTAAGTTTCTTAATATAGTTTGATCTGCAACTACCTGTGCAGTTTGCATCTGTCAGCCTTTACTCATAAGTAAGTCCCATTGTGTTTAGTAAGACCAATTTCCCAAAAAAGTGAAGCTGTTGTCAATAGGGGAGAAGTGACGATTACGGTAAGTCTTCCTCTATTTTTCATTTAGACCTTCCCTTTCTTCTTCCTTTGTTGGGAACTATAAACTTAATTGCGGAGTAAAGGCACTCATCCCCTTGCTTCTCATCTGTAAATACCCCATCCTGATTGCTCTGTTTCAGTCAAGAGTCAGTGGCAAAAAGTTCCCCAGAATGTATTGTGGACGGCTGTGCAATTGGATGAGGTTCAAGCCATATTCAAGTCTTCAGCTTTGGGAAGGCGTTCAATGTGACATATCTAGAGAATTCCCTAATCCATAGCATGAGAATCCGCTAAAGAAGGATAAGTGTGTTAAAATATTTTACAAACACTCCTAGACTTACACAGTAAAGTAGGATGTGGACAGATTTTTTTTTGTATTTTGAAAAAAACATTTCAATCATTTCTGTGGGATTCTTTTGTAGGCAATTCAGAAAAGGTAATAAAAAGATTACCTATTAAATGACTTAAAGACAAATTATTGTTTCTGCCATGTCTAATTGTCTGTTTTTGATTTTCTTTTAGAATAGATGGATTTTTTAATATGTGTGTATAATGTAGATACATTGAAGTAATTATCTTGTAAGTTGATGAATCAGTGTAATACACTGTTATCTATCATCTATGATGTATCCAACATTTCAGCGATTTTTGGCAAAACATAATAAAATCCTATTGATTTTCTCATATCATGGGCATTATTCCAGCTTTACTGATTATTATTAGATATTGTTTCTTTTTGCTTGGAAACAGAATATACAGTCTTACTGAATTCACTGAATTGAATTTACTTACATAAGGTTTTTTAATCTGACTTGTGGAGCTGGAATGACAGAATAGTACATGAAAAGGCAATCCAACCCATAATAGATGAATAGAATTAATTGTGCTTCAATAAGGACAGCATTCTAGAGCTCACTCTGACTGATTTTCACACAACAGGATTCTCCCCAAGATCAAGCTGATAGAGGAAGACATGCTTTCTCTGGAGAATTTCTGTTCTGAGGATATCTGAAAAAGAAGCTGCACAACCATCTTGATGCACAATAAATACTTCCTGTTTGACATTTTTGCACTCTAATGTTGGAGAAGACTGTTGAGAATAACATGCACCGCCAAGAAGACAAACAAATGAAACATTGAAGAAATCAATCTAAAGGTTTTCACTCAAAGCACGACTAACCAGGTCAAATCACCCTAGTTCAAGCATATTAGGCAAAAACCTCTCCTCTCTGATGTGGACTCTGATGTTGGAAAAGATGGAACGAAAGAGAAGAGAATGACTAGCAGCAAAGTGGATGGACGCAGTTACAGTAACAATGAGTGTACCGTCGGAAGACTTGAAAACGGGTTAGGATAAGATTGTCATGAGGAAAATCTATGTATTCGCTAGAAGTTGAAAACAATGGCACATAATCTTAATATCTATCTGTATCTATCTTATCCATCCATCCATCATCTATCTACTTCTTAGTAAAAGTGTCTGATCTTCCCCATCAAAGTCTGATTTCCACAACCATTTGCCACTGATTTGCTAGGAAGATTGTAGAAACAAACTCCCGTAAATTTGAGGGTTTTCTATTTCCAGTGGTTCAACAGAACAGTTAGCTAGACCTACGGTAGTAATGGGCACAAGTAATAAAACCTTGGAAGAATATCTATGGAGATTCTCAGTCATCCAGGTCAGGGTTGTCCCAAAGGTGCTTTTTCAAGAGGCAACTGGACTTTCTGGTTTTCCTTTGAAGACGTTTCGCTTCTCATCCAAGAAGCTTGAAGCTTCTTGGATGAGAAGCGAAACGTCTTCAAAGAAAAACCAGAAAATCCAGTTGCCTCTTGAAAAAGCACCTTTGGGAAAACCTTGGAAGGAAAATCAAATCCCAAGAACCAGTCAGGAATTTGGATGTCTTCCCTTACATGAGTTTTGGTATAAGGACTATTTTGTCTTGTACTTCAGGGATTTCTGTTTTCTCCTTTGAAGCTAGTTGAAACAACGTTCCTGCCTGTCCCCTACCCAACCTCAGCTGGTAGAATCTGGATTTATCTAATGAATTTGGAGAGCAGGGTAGGGTACATGAAGCTAGTTGCAGCATAGATTTTGTTTTGTTTTGTTTTGTTCCTCAAGAAGCCATCCCTGGATCCAGCAGATTTAAAAAACTTCCGTCCCCACTTCCTTTGTGGGGAAGGTTGTTGAGAAAGTGGTGGCGCTCCAACTCCAACGGCTATTGGATGAAACGGATTATCTGGATCCTTTCCAATCGGGTTTCAGGCCTGGTTATAGTACGGAAACTGCTTTGGTCGCGCTGATGGATGATCTCTGGCGAGCCAGAGATGGAGGTTTTTCCTCCATCCTGGTGCTGCTTGACCTCTCAGCTGCTTTCGATACCGTCGACCACGGTATCCTTCTGTGTCGATTAAGGGAGCTGGGAGTGGGTGGCACCGTTTTGCGATGGTTCTCCTCCTATCTCTCTGATCGTTCACAGTCGGTGTTGGCAGGGGGGCAGAGGTCGACCCCTAGGCCCCTTGAGTGCGGGGTGCCTCAGGGTTCGGTCCTCTCTCCCCTTTTATTTAACATCTACATGAAACCACTGGGTGAGATCATCCGACGGCAT
>QLTV01004426.1:3918462-3930147 GCA_003457575.1 Thermophis baileyi | reverse complement strand
TGTTCGTGAAACTGTGGGTGCAAACATACATCTTACACGGAAAATGTTTAGAGTTCGTTTGAAGAAAGATGGTGATATGTTAGCCCATTTAGAATACATGAAGAAAACTTTGCAAGAATTACAGGAAAAAGAACTGATTTTTTCTGAGTTGCTTCAGGTTTATATAATTCTTTCTTCATTGGATGAAAGCTACGATTATTACGTGTCTTCATTGGAAGTTTTGACCAGAGATGAACTAACATTGACTGGCATAACTGGAAGACTGATTGAGGAATACAGAAGAAGAGAAGATAGAAAGCAGATGAGACAACCACAAGAAGAAGATAAAATGTCTTCTAATGTATATATAGTTAGAAAATGCTATTCTTGTGGGGCTAAGGGTCACATAGCTAGATTCTGCAAAAAGAAGAAAAGACAGAATGTCAGCAATGTACAGAGAGCATGTAAAAATGTTAATTTAACTATGCCAAATGCAACTAACAAGGTAAACCATGATGTATGGGTGATAGATAGTGGGGCTACACAATGTATCACAAACAGTAAGGAAAAGTTTGTGAAAATGGTTAAAAGTAGCAAACATGTAGCATTGGCAAATGGTTTGAAGATGAAAGCGAGTGGGGAAGGAATTTCTAATTGTTTATGGCTAAATGAAAAACTACCAATGCTTTATATGCCTAAACTAGCCTTTAATTTGTTATCTGTTAAGGTGTTAGTAAATGCAGGTTATACTGTAACATTTAAGGATGATAAATGTGTGATTGGAAAGCAAGGCTGTGCAAACCTTCAGGGCCCAGAGGTTACTCTGCACAATTCCTTAACATGTAGCAAACTGCCATCCATGCTGGAGCAGAATTTATTTTAGCAGATACTGCAAATCCATTGTCAGATCAAGTCACCGAGCTCTCTAATCTATGCAGCAGATAATTCTTAACTATTTTTCCCAGCATTGTTCCCTTCAGCCCAATGTCTGAAAAATTACATTAAAGATGCTTGATTCTTCCTACCTAAAGCCCTAGTCAGAAACAGAATAAACCTTGCGTTAGTTTGGAATACAAAATATGGCTGTGTAACCATACAGTCTTCAAAGTAGGGAAGTTTTTAATCAGAAATTCTCTTACAAAACAGTAAACAAAATATATGGGTATAAAGCAAGCACATTAGAGAAAGGGGAAAAGGCCACTACACTTATCAAATTTCAAAAATAAGGTCAGCCCAACTAAACCTAAACACATTATTACTTATTTTTTATTTATGTATGAATTTTTTATGCTGCCCATCTCCTCTGAAACGCATCACCTCCTATAGTTGGCAACCACTAGCAGAGTAATATATGCTTCCTTTCCTTTCCTTTCCTTTCCTTTCCTTTCCTTTCCTTTCCTTTCCTTTCCTTTCCTCTCCTCCTCTCCTCTCCTCTCCTTTCCTCTCCTCTCCTCTCCTTTCCTCTCCTTTCCTCTCCTCTCCTCTCCTCTCCTCTCCTCTCCTGTGACTCTGGGTGACTCTACTTGCCCAAGTAAATTCCCAAGCCCTTGAACATGCAAGAGTTCATTCCAGCAAAGATATCTCTATAGGGAGCATCTGTGGCTCCTGCTTGAATGTTGTTATACAAGGCCTCCTTGCTCTTTCCACAAATTTTGTCACATTTATTACAAAGCTGTATCTCTGGCTAGCACCATTTGATCGAATCAAGAAAACATCATTCCAGTGTCACAAGGCCAGCCAGCAAGTAAAAAAAATCTAATGGCTGGTTTAGGTCATACAAAGACATAGGTTGCATTCATGTGAACTTCTGCAACCCACTTTCTTTCATCATGGAATACATTGAACCATAAGCTAACCAAGTGGACTTCACACAGCATACTAAGATATAGAAAAGTGAGCATGTGAAGTTTAGCTTGTTATACAGATGCATCTGCTTGGTCCTTAACTAATCTGCTTAAGAATGTTCTAGGAACCCAACCGGAGGCTTTGGGTTAGAAAGCAATTAAGAGAGAGCCTGTAAACATGACCATATTATATAAAACCTGGCATTGTTCTTATGTAAAGTTTGATGAATAATGTAGAACTGTATTATGAGTTTGGCAAAACAATTCTCAGAAAATCATGTGGTGTATCAGCAGACAGACAGACACATTGTCCTTGGACTGTCTTTTGAGGCCAAATCCTGTTTTATATTGGAAGAAGTGACATAGAGGATTTCAAGTGAAACTTCTACAGTAAGCTGAAATTCTCTTTCCAGGGTCTGAAAGAGTATCTGAGCTCATCTTTTAGGGCAATTTAGAGGAGGAGGAGGAGGAGGAGGAGGAGGAGGAGGAGGAGGAGGTGGTAACTAAATAACTATATTTTGATAGTCCTTTCTCTTAACCCATTCATTCAGTTTACAAAGTTGAAAGCAAAGAATTTCATGGCTAACAACCATATTATTAAACAAAGATTTGTGCAACAGTATTTATGGACTACAGTCTGCAAATTTGTTACATATTATTGCATTTTCTTTCTGTCTTTCACTTCCATTAGGCTGGAGATTCTCCACTGTCTATGCCAGAGTTTCTCAACCTTGGCAATTTGAAGATGTGTGGACTGGCTGGGGAATCTTGGGAGATGAAGTCCTCACATCTTCAAGCTGCCAAGGTTGAGAAACACTGGCCTATGTTGTCTGTGCTGTAATAGCATTAGAGGTCAGAGGTCAGACAACTATATTATTTAGAAACACTGGACATAATAACTGCTACTCTAATCCAGCACGGTTTTTATGTTCTGCTTTCTCTTTTTTTTCCTGTTGAGCAGTTATGGACGACCTTAAATTCTGAAATACTGAAATTATAATGTTGTTGTCTAGAGGGGAAAGAGAAACATGCCCTTCGCTATCTCAGCCAGTGCTGCATTATCTATTGTGCATGAAAGGCATTCTGTTCAGGGCCTGCAAAACTCCCAGAATCCAGAAGTTTTAATCTATCCCTGTTCTCGGCAGTGATTATGAAGGAAAAGCTTTGAGGATATATTTTCCCAGATTGAATCCCAACATTTATAATGATGAGCCTTAATCACTGCTCTTAGCTTAACAAAATGAAGACTTGGATGTGAAACTCTACCGCTATAAAAGAAATACGAGAAAAAGCAGGGGTAGGGGGTGGGGTGAGGGTTCTTTTTGTAATCTCTCCAAGAGAAATCCTGCCATGGGTCAAGCTCTTCAACTCCCAGCATAATACTACAATTGTTCCTGCCTGAAGATTAAGAAGGAAAGCTGCTTGGCAGTATATTCCTACCGGAGTTGCTGCAGATTTCTGTTGGACTTTTATAGAGCAGAAGTGTCTAAGGAAAGCCTTGTGCTGGTACAGGCTGAGCTTTGGGGTAGGTATTACTGTTGAAAAATATTGTCTGGGTTGAGACATCACACTAAGCTATAATGGAGTTGGCCTGATTTTGGTTCAGCATAGAATTTGAATCCAGAAATTTGCTATGATTGCTGGGTGGAAAGTGTGAACCCAGACAATTGTGGGATGTTCAATAAATCAAATTTAACCTGTGGCTTGGCATAATTTGTGAATTCAGCCAATGCAAGTTTGGGAATGTGGGGGACTGTCAGTAAAGGGGAGCTGGATATTTTGGTAATCTGTATTCCATTTCCCTTGCAGTTCTCCACTTCTGATCTCTTAAACCCCTTCTTGGCTTGGGGTATGCACCTAATGTTATATTCTGAAATCACCTATTTTGTGGTTTGATTGAACCATGGTCTATTGAATAAGTCACATTTGTGGGATTATATAACATGCAGAATTAGAAACAGGTACTGTAAATCACACTATGTTTAATGTGTGAATCCTGTCATTGGCTGATATTGAATTGTGACATATGGCAGTTGTGAGCTTATATTTCACTGAATCTCAGACAGACTGAGAATGCCATCTCGGAAAGTTACATGGACTTCAGCAAATCGGAGTTGGCCTCAAAGCTGCGGGAGACAGAGGCTGGAAACATGTTCCTTGTTTCAATACTGCTTTAAATGGCTTTACTTCAGTTATTTTGATTTTTAAGTTTGCTGAAGAAATGGAAATAGAATAACAGAGTTGGAAGGGACCTTGGAGGTCTTCTAGTCCAACCCCCTGCTTAGGCAGGAAACCCTACACCACTTCAGACAAATGGTTATCCAATCTCTTCTTTAAAACTTCCAGTGTTGGAGCATTTACAACTTCTGGAGGCAAGTTGTTCCACTGATTAATTGTTCTAACTGTCAGGAAATTTCTCCTTAGTTCTAAGTTGCTTCTCTCCTTGATTAGTTTCCACCCATTGCTTGGGTGGAACTGGTGCAGGGGTGAAATCCAGCAGGTTCTGACATGTTCTGGAGAACCGGTAGTGAAAAATTTGAGTAGTTCGGAGAACCGGCAAATACCACCTCTGGCTGGCCCCAGAGTGGGGTGGGAATGGAGATTTTGTAATATCCTTCCTCCAGGAGTGGGGAGGGAATGGGGATTTTGCAGTATCCTTCCCCTGCCACACCCACCAAGCCACGCCTACCAAGCCACCCCACGCCCACCAAGCCATGCCCACAGAACCGATAGTAAAAAAAAATGGATTTCACCACTGAACTGGTGATATTCCTGATGATACTCTTATACTTATCAGATGACACTCAAAAATGAAGACTGAAGCAGGATATACATTTTGAATTTCAATCTCTTGTTTTACAGTTCCATTTTTATTCCCTTTAACTTCTCCTCCCTTTCATTATGATGCTGCCGTCTTCACATCACAGACTGCTGCTTCCTTTGATGAACAAAATTTATCTTTTCTTGTTCCATTCTTAACCTTTTCCCAATCCCCTTTTCCTCATGTCTGAGTCCCCAGACTATTTTTGTAAGTGGATTATGGGTACTAGTTATGAGATACCTCATTTATTGAAACCCTCGTTTTACCATCCAATTATATCATTTCTGCCATTTTTGTCCTTTTTGTCCTTTTTTTGATTTTAATGTTTTCTTTTTATTGTTGTTTCCTTATTTTTAAATGTTTTTAACAATTTATAAACTGCTTACAGTTTCTGGGATGTATTGTTATTATTATTTTCCCATCGTCAATAGCAAATAAAGCTTTGCTATGATTTTTATACAGGTGCAATTTCCTCATAAAAGGGGCAGAATCATTTTCCTCTGAACACCCATGTAAAATGAAATTAGTGATGGCTATGCCCTCCTGCAGAGCCATAAATGAACAGTCCAGAACACATCCATTTGCAAATAACAATATGTTTAATTGCATAATTATATATCTACCTACAATAAGTATTAATAAAATAAGTCTAGTTAATAATTTATCGTTCTTCCAGTTCTTTCAGCAACTCGTCAAAATGAGTGATGTACCACTTTGCTTTTTCTTTTACTTGTTTCCGTACAACGTTGCCCCCGAAGCCGATGAAACAGTCCTGGGCAAACAGAAAACAGACAAGCTAGGGGTTATTCTTCCTCTCCCCAGAAACCCTTTCAGAGTTCACAAGTCATGGACAAATTGGAAATGTGTCCTCATCCTCTAGTAACAACTGAAAAAGCAACACTTATGAACAGCAAGACTGAATAGTTGTTTATTCTTAGGAGAATTAAATACTTTGGGCACATGGACATTTGAAAAAACAAAGATATTACCGGTAATAGTCAGGCAAATTTTTCAAACACTTGTGGAATTCCTGCCTTTCTGTCTTAATGCTTCCTGTGATTAAATAATGTAGGAGGAGAGCTGTGTTAGTCTATACCCGTGGTGGCGAACCTATGGCATGCGTGCCAGAGGTGGCACGCAGAGCCCTCTCTGTGGGCACGCGAGCCGTCACCCCAGCTCAGCTCCGCCGCGCATGTGCGCATGCCTCCCGCCAGCCAGCTGGTCTTCGGGTCTCTGCCCGCCAGCCAGCTCGTCTTCGGGTCTCGGCTGTGCATGCGCAGGGGGGGGTGCATGTGGGGGGCCACACGTGCATGCGGGGGTGCGCATGCACGGGGGACAGGATGCATGCGCGGGAGCCGCATGTGCATTGTTTTGGGGGTTTGCGCACGCTTTGGGCACTCGGTCCGGAAAAGGTTAGCCATCACTGGTCTATACAGTGGTCAAAAATGAGAGGATGTGAGTTCCAACTAATCAATGTTATTAAAGTGTGTGCCTTTTAATAAATGTGTTAGTTAGGAAGGTGCTACCAAATTCTTTTGATTTTTTTGCTTTTGTTTCTGTATCTTTTATCCTTAGCCGCCCTGCACCACTGCTTTATGTTGTGTTGTCCACTGTTAAAAATTCTTTAGAGGAAATGATTCTGAAATAACTTCTTTTGGCTAGCCTAGCACCATATCTTTCCTACCCAGGAGCCACTGCATTGCCCTCCTTTATTTAGTCGTCCAAAATTCCAAATCTAAATCCACTGATCTAATAAAGGAGAAATGTTTGCCTTTAAATGCCAAGCTGGCCAACTACCGTGACCAGCACAAGGGTTTTGCTTCTGAATGCCAAGTCTAAATGTTCTGATTGTTCCATGATCTATTCATTCTGATTTGCCTCCCCTCCCCCAGAAGATATAAAAGACAATAATTAACAATGAGTGATAATTATTAACTAGGAACGGGAATCATGCTTGGTTCCTTATGGAGAGGTATGTACCAAAAATGAATTTTTAAAAAGGCTCCCCTTTTTCATCTGTGCATGCTTTGTGGGTTCATTTTGTCTAAATGGTATGTAGATTTTTGCACTGTAATGTGTAAATTAAGTTGCTTTTGTTAATACTAAGGTTGGGGAAGTGCAGGTAAATCTTTCTGGAGAGAGAAAGTTGAAAGGAAGACAGGTGAATCTGTGTTTTATCAGGAGGCTAGATTAGGCCACTTTTATACAGTATATACTAACTAGGCAAATCTGCTGACTGATTTATAAGAGGTTTATTGCATTTAAACGTGGTGGGGGCGGGCAAAAAAGCTCCCCAGCTTTTGTTCAGTCTTTGTCTCTGACACATTGCCTATCCCAATCTCTGGGGAGATTAAAAATACAGGAAACTCAGCACAGACTACCCTAGACCAGGGATGTCAAACTCAAGGCCTTAGATCTGGTCCGCGGGGCTGCCCTGGAAACAGCGAAGGACCAGCCCACGGTGCCTCTGCCAGTGAAAATGGAGCCCAGGCGGGCCACGTGCGCCCCCCCGAGCTCCATTTTCGCTGGCAGAGGGCTGCAGGAGGCCGTTGCAGCCGAAAATGGAGCCTCAACGAGTGACGTCAAGCTGGCCATGCCCCCTGGCCACACACACCAGTCCCCTGAGGTGAAACACAACCCTGATGTGGCCCTCAATGAAATCAAGTTTGACACCCCTGCCCTAGACCAACAGGAAGAAGGGTAAATAAAAATTAAATTGTGGTTGAAACGTCCATCTTTGATACTCACTGCTGGAGGGCAGGCTTCCATGTCTGTTGCTCCATCTCCAACCATAACTACTTTCTTAAATTGAAACTGTTCTTTCAAGTAACTGATGACTTGTCCTTTACCACCTGACTCAGCTGTTGGCTGCGTCTCATCAAAACCGGCGTATTCTCCTAAATAAATGACACAAAGGGAAACCCTTGACTGGCTGTCCCAAAATACTAGGGAGAATTTCAAAGATGTTAGAAGTCTGAGAAAGGGAGAAAAATGTCCTTAGGGAAGTTCTAGTCATCAGAATTCTGATACAAAAGATCTCAAGTCTGGGAAATCCATTCTCTGGTTAGAAATCTAGCTTTTATTCGCATGTTGGATTTATATCTTACCTTTTCATTCAGGAGACCAGAATGGTGTACATAACACTACAACAAGAACTTGGAATGAGGGTGGCCCCGAGTCACCCAGGAAGATTTTAGGGCTGAGGTGGTCTAGAATCTGCGTCTCTCCAGTGCCGTTCTGATCTTTTAATCATTATGCCATCCTGATTCTGTCTTAATAATCTGTTTTAATAATCTTAGTACATGGATTTGGCTATTTTCCTCTGAAGAGGAAGAAACTTTTTCTTACATGCTCAGGGGCTCAAATGTCTATTATTAGGCCATTAATTTCAAAACTAAATCCTGAAAATAGAAACAGGTCCCAAACACATTAGCTTCTGATTCCATCATTTAAAGTTTGGGGGAAATTACCATTCCCCACTTTCTCTCTATATTCAGGCTTCCTATCCTTCTCTACAAGCAAAAAGGGTCGGAACAGACAGTGGAAAAATTCTGATCTTTCACATTTGCTTCTATTTGTCCCCCTGGCAATACAGAGTGGTTAATCTAAAGCCAAGTACCCCACACTTGAGTGACCCTGTTTATTGCAATGTTCCATATAAACTGAGTGGCTAGAAATTTGTAATATCAGTGGGATATCACTAGGAGGATATCTTAACCTTGAAGTTGTATGTTTTATCAGCTAATGGATAAGAGACCCTGCTGATCGCTCAATAAACAAGCTGATCTCAGCAACACACCCCTTGCTCTTACCATGTGCCAAAGCAAAGTGTCAAATCTTAACCCTTGGAAGGAATTACTTGTTTTGCATAACCTGGGCAATTGATGTTTCATAATTGGAAAACTGATTAGAAGGCCTAAGTCTTCAAGCGCAACCATTTACTGTCTAAAGATTTCACTTCAACTTGTTTTCCTAGCTGAGGGTCAACGTAAGCAACAACTGAGTCTATGATTTTTAAAAAAAGTAAACAATTCAAAATATTCCAGAGGGGAACAGGTTTGGAAAGCCCTTTCTACAAGAACAGGCTAAAATTTCTGCAGTTTGGAAGCAGGGAAGATTTAGTAAGGGTCACAGTAGTTTACAGATTATTGGCTATGATATTGGAACAGAATCTCTAAATCTATATGCCACTGAATCCTAGCTGATGGGAAAGCAAAAGATGAAGGCCAGGGACCTGCTGCTTCAAGATAAACTTGTGGCTTGTTGGCTTCTTTGGGAAGCAGGAAGCTGGACTAAACCAGTCTTCCCCTTCCTTTGCCCTCCAGACTACAATTCCCAGAGTTCTCAGCTACATGATCAGGTTAGACACAGCTGGCCTATTGGACTTTTAGTTCTGCTTTATGTTCTAAAAAAGCAAATGGAGCCCATATTTGCCAACCCAGAAATTTGAGAAGCTTAAGTGTCCTAAGGCTAAAAGCTCTCAGATATTTATAACCCCAAAGATCCTTTTTGCAGACAGCTCAACAAACTAGTTTTACAGTACACTTTATTCACATTTCTGAAATGTGTCCTGTAGTGTGAAAAGTCACTAGAAGATCTGTAAGAAATGTGCAGCAAACCTTGACTTATTGTGTGAATTGGCAATGAGATTTGCCAGTTGGCTTGTTAAGGCCAAGTGGAGGTTTAGCTACCTCAGAAAAGGCCCTCTGTGCATAGAGTGCATGGTCATTAATTTGAATTATGTGTGAGAAACGAGTAGTCATTTTTATCATGCATGGATGAAAATGGATTGATCTACCAGGAAGTGCTAAAATGTAGGTATGACACACATTTTGGGTTTTGAGCCTGGATTGCCTTCTTGGGTATGCCATAAAATACTGCAGCCTTCAGTCCGAAACAGGTTCCCACTTCTAATCTAAATTTACACTTTGCAAGTTTATTACTTTTCAATGGAAATGTATCATGTGGCCATATAGTAATGTATTAGAATACCATTATTTTCCCGAGTTCCAAACCAAGAAAGAAAGTTCAAGTAAGAAAGGAATTAAAAAAAGCCTTTCTGCTCATGAGAGGCAATATGGTCCAGTGGTTAACATACCAAAGTAAAAGTTGGGGAACCCAGATTCTAGTTCATTCTCAGTTTTAGAAACTCCCTGGGTGATTTGGCCAGTCTTGCTTTCTCAACACAACCAACTTCACAAGCTGGTTGTTGTTTGGGGGGGGGGGGATAAGCCCTATGCTTGGAAGTACAAACAAATACCCACTAAATGTAAATTTCAACAATGAAGGAAGAAATGATTTAGTTTTGTATGGAATAAATTTTCACATTGATTACCGTAGCTAGCCTTCAAATAATTCTTATATATTTCATTTCTTTTAAAGCAACAGACTTTGAACAGTTTTTGATCCTCCTTTGCTACCGAATTGAGATGTTCTGTAATTCTGTTTCAGTTAACACATCATAGAGATATTATTATTATCTTTGCTCCCTATTAAGTCAACAACCTTATCAGTTCTAAGTTCAATCATATGGAAAATGTTACCATTAAAGTAGAACTTCAATCTGTTGGCGTAGATATTTGCTGTTGGAATGTTTAATTGTGAGGCAACATGTTCAATAATGCTCTGAAACCCTCCAGAAATTAAGAAAACTGGGACACCACGCTGGTGGAGTCGGTTGACGAGCTCTCTTTAAGGGAAAAAAAATAGAGACAATAAGGTCAGGGGAAAGGAATGAATACATTCAAACAGGTTATTTTTTGTTTGCTATCTGCATTATTATCATCTACATAATAGACCCGTGATGGCGAACCTATGGCACAGGTGGCACGCGGAGCCATATCTGAGGGCACGTGAGGTGTTGCCCTATGTCAGTTCCAGCGCGCATGTGCATGCTGGCCAGCTGATTTTCGGCCTTCCGGAGGGTGGGGGGGAGGCCGTTTTTGCCCTCCCCAGGCTTCAGGAAAGCCTCTGGAACCTGTAGATGGCGAAAAACGGACCCAACGGGCCTACCAGAACGAACTTCCGGTAGGCCTGTTGGGGCCGTTTTTCGCCCTCCCCAGGCTTCAGGAGGCGTTCCTGAAGCCTGGGGAGGGAGAAAAACGGCCCAATGGGCCTACCAGAAGTGGGCCCGTTTTTCGCCCTCCCCAGGCTCTGGAGGCTTTCCTGAAGCCTGGGGAGGGCGAAAAACGGCCCAACGGGCCTACCGGAAGTGGGCCCATTTTTCGCCCTCCCCGGGCTCCAGAGGCTTTCCTGAAGCCTGGGGAGGGCGAAAAATGGCCCAACGGGCCTACCGGAAGTCCAGAGGCTTCAGTGAGGCCTGCGCACATGCGCGTGGGGGGCAGTGTGTGTGTGGGTGTTGTGCGCACATGAGCAGGGGGAGGGCATTGCATTAAGGGTGTGGGCACGCATGCGCATGCTATTGCGCCATGCGCCCTTTTGGCACCAGAGCAAAAAAGGTTCGCCATCACTGTAAGAGACCCATAATGAGCAAGAGAGGTCCAAAGGGATCTTGAGGCTCACAAAGCCAGGCTCCAGCAATAAACTTTAAAAAAACGAAAGGTACATTAGGCACAGAGAAGTAAGAGTTCCGCAGAGATCTTCCTCCAGAATAACCTTCTCTACTCTAATGCCTTTCCTATACATTGTATTTCAACTTGCATAATCCCCAGCCAGGATGAAAAAGATGATATTTATTTGTGACTTGTTAAATTGAAAACTAAGGCATCTGGAGTGAATGAAATATATGAGAAGACTCTATGGCAGTGTTTTGCCAAGTATCAGGGCAGTGAGCAGGTGCCCAGTCAATCAGTTTGTTTGGATCCTGAGACAATGAGCACTGCTAGGAATAAAGATATTTTAAGTGTTATTATTAACTTAAAACAAGGTGATACCCAAATTTCCTACATGCTCCTTAATAATGACAGCAGAGATACCCCCCAAAGTGGCAAATTTCCACAGTACCCAGTGCTAGGTTCTGGGCAGACACTCCCAACAAACAACAATAGCAATAGCATTCAGGCATATATATATATATATATA